>APFE031587384.1:0-12449 GCA_000404065.3 Pinus taeda | reverse complement strand
GATTGCAACGATTGGTGGGTTGTTTGAAGAGCACAATTCAACAAGCTTCTTTCTTTTAGAGTCGTAATGCTCTCCGCATAGCGTCACATCAATGCTAAATCCCAACATGTCCTTTAATGTGAGAGTTTTTCTAAGTTTTTTAGTTCCATCTCTTCGTCAAATAGTCGAAGCAGGCGAGGTGGAACTAACCACAAGAATAACATTAACTTCAGTATTTGGGTTTGCAAACTTGATTTCATTGATAGTTTCAAAATCAAAGCTTTGATAAGGAGAGATTGGATGATCTTGTAAACATGTCTTGATAATGGATACAACAAAACCCAAAATCTCCCATTTGTTCTTAAGGTGGATGTAGTTTGGATTTGTTTCCTTCATTGTTCCATTTGAAACAATGTATAGTTGCCCAACTTGGATTAGATCATAAAGGGCTCGACCAAATCAACAAATGCATAAAAGTGGATCTCATCTTTCCATATCAATGAGGTCGAAGCCAAAGACTTTTCCTGAGCCACGTCAATTGTTGTAATTCCTTAGTGTTGTTTTTGCAGTCACTCTACCCTGGATTGACCAATATTTTCAGTAAGGTTTAAGCATCTTGAATTAGATAGTTGTAGTTTTTGACGTATTTGTTGGAGTTACTATAGAGGGAAAGCTCTCTTGTGCCAATGAAGAGCTAGCCGGGAGTATGTCTGCCTTTGCATGTAGTATTGTTGATGAGCCCCTAGTCAACTTTGATTTACGTCTCACAACCTCAAGTTCAAGCACTCTTATGGACCTTGCACAAATGAAGGGAGAAGAGAATAATGTAGAAACCATTTGCATTTTTACTAAATGAAGGAAGAGTGAAAAAGAGACACAAATTTGAGACAGAGTGAAGGCAAAAGTTGGGCCTTACGAAGAGTGTTGGAAGATTGTGCAGGCTACTTTTTTAAGTAGAACGATCGAGCTGACTTTGATGTCTCTAGATGCAACATGTCCAATATATGTAAATGGTAGCAAAGTTTGGTGTTGATGTGTTCCATCAGAGAGAGAAATGTGGAAGTGTGAGGATGTAGTTCTTGTTGAGGTAAAAAAGCTAATGTCGATTATCTGGAGTAATGATTGAATCTCCATAGAGCCACTAAGCAACATAGAAATGGAATTCTTAGTCAAGGTTGGTTCCATGATATTAACATGGTACAATTTTGGTTTTTCAAGATAAGCTTGTAAATCTCTTTAATGCATTGGAAGAGATATAAAAACATAGGAATATAATTTATACAAGGAAAGCACGAACAATCCTATGTAATAAGGAACCGCTATTTCAATCAAAAGAGTTTCATAATGAGAGTGATGTTTATGAAGAGGTTGTCAGCAAAATAGAATTTCATCACCAAGAGTTTACAATTGAAATTCAAAGAATTCCTTATATTACTAGTGTCTAAAATCTTTGAAGTTAAGCAATAAAGGATCTTAAGTTTCCCTATAATTAAATCTTTTCACCTGATAGCCAAAATTTTGTAGAAGGTATCTTAAAATAATGATTCAGCTAAAGATGTGAGATCGCAAAAAATGATTTTTATTACGGATACATTTCCAAAACTATTTAGAACATGTTCCAACTTGAAAATATATACTGAAGCATTCCACAGATGGAAAAATAAGTATTTGTATTATTAGTATTACCAAGAAAAAAAAAAAATCTAAATTGAAGATAACAAAAAAAATTGAAAGCATGGTTGGATGGCCCTACTTTAATCTCCATTCGGGCCATCCTAACGCCATTAAAATGCACATGTTGATCAACCCATAGTTTACAAAGGAAAGTATGTGTACACTCATAGCCATAGTCCATAACATTTAGATCCTTACTGTACCTAAATTGAAAAGGAACCCATGTAACATAGCAAAAAATATATTTTAAAATTTTTATTAAAAAAATTGTTTCAATGAATCTTTGCCTCCTTACCACTTTTTCATCTTTACTATATTTCAACCACTCTCAACGAGGTGCTTAAAAATAATATCATTTATTCTCTTTAGTAAGGACTGGTTTGAGGCCTTGGAAAGAAGAAGAAAAATGGCACAATCAAAAGCAACGAAGTTTCAACTTGGGGAAACAGGAAAATCCTAAAGTTCAGTTAGATAACCATGTGCAATACAAAACATATTCCTTGTTGAGAAGAAAACACCCCAATAGTTAGAAATGCAAATTAGGATTCCTTTAACAAGGATATAAAAAAAAAAAAATCCAGCTTAATTAGATATCTTCTTGGCCACCTTCATTAAGATTCCTCTCCACCAGACATTGTCGTGGCATGGAACCCAACATATGGGCTCCTGGGTGACCATGCACAAGTGTTTTCCTTGTGTGATCTAGCACTACAATTTCACAAAAGCAATTCTACCCCTATATAGCATGATATAAACCCATAATCCATATCAACCCAATATGTCTTAGATGTTTGGGTTTTCAAGATTTTGATTGTAAGGAGGATGTTTTCATTTGTTTTGCTTAGAAATGAAAGATTATAAATGGAGTTTCTAGAAGAGTTTCATGATTTGATTTTTTCAATCAGTGGGATAGGCTTCTCCAAATCTGTGGATGTCAATTTTTGGTGCAGTCAATTTTATGGAAAGACCATGTAAAGTTCACAACATTTGCTTAAGAAGTAATACCCAGTTGTATGAATTATACAACTAGTTAGAGCTTCATAGTGACAATGAATATGTTTGCACTGTCCATTGAGAAAATGATACAACGATTTACGATTCCAACTGTGAAGGAGAAACGATTTAGGAAGAAAAAGGTAACCCACTTAATAGGTCTAGCTTCATGAAAATGTCCTCCAACAATTCTGTTTCTGTTTTTGTAATTTCAATGGAAGAAGATAGAACTTAGGCATTTGTGGCGGTCAAGGTAACTTACATAGAATTAGTTCATGGCTAGAATGTGGTAATATTGATAGGTTGAAAGATCAGACCCCACAAATAGGATGCAAAGGGATATGAATGAGTTTCCAAAAGATATTACTAAAGGTGAGTCTTGCAACAGTGATGAGGATGGTTGGGTTGATGTAAATCTCTCTGATTCCCTTGGGTTGGATTCTTCTAAGCTTGAGGTATTATAAACTAGGGGCAAAAAAAACAAAAAGCCTCATACATGATTTCAAATTGTATGCAACACCACTCCTATATAGCAGGAAATAAACCTCACACCCCTATCAAAGGTGATCAATATGAAAGTTGCACAACATTTAACAATATTCAACCTAACACCCATGACTTGGGACGAAAATTTACTTTATGTATAACAAAAGTATGTTAGGCAAAGTATGATGCTAATTGTTGTACACTAAAAGACATGCAGTTAAAGCATAAGCATCGTTAGATATTGTCTTACGCCTAACTACACAAGCTACAACCAAAGATAAACAAGCTCAATTACAGAGACGTGTTTAAAAAAACACACGACAATCCATTATCAATTATGAAATGTACTTCCAAGTCACTGCAACAATGCAAATAACAACATGACCAAGATAAAGTTGCACAACATTTAGAAGTTGGAGACAATGTATACCTACATTTACCCAAAGAAAAATCTAAGGACATATAACATAATATAAAGAACCTCGATGATGAAATATTCACTAGTGTAATGGAATTTGACAGTGAAAATGTTATATCCACGGTGAAATCATATCCACTTCTAGTGTCAAAACCCCTTATATCTCCCTGTGTAGTTGGAAGGAGTCATTTTGCAACTGTGTTGAGATCTTCGGATCTCTATATCAAGTTTGAATAACAATGCTTCTTAAGACCTATATATTTTGAAGAAGACTTTGTCGTTGGCAAATAAATTGTGTTGACTCCTTTGTAACTCATAAAACAAGTTATAAATCTAGCCCTTTTGGTTATGAATGTGCTTCAAGTAATGTTAAGAAAGTTTAATCGGAAAACAGTAGACCACCAAAGTTTACATAAAATACACCACCAAAGCTTACACAAAATACACCAAACCTCCCTGCTATTTGAAATGAAGAAACAAATACCACATCTATCCCTGGAATGATGGTCCCGTGGGAAGTGTAAATGCAAGTGAAGAGCTTATAGAGGTACATGGAATATAAGCGACTCCTAGAAACTTTAGTTTTTTTCCTTGAAAAAAATACACTACTTCCAAGAATTTTAGGGAACTCAATAGTCATAACTCAATGCAATGATATGATAGATCAATGCTTGTCATTGACTTAATCATGACAAATGCCATAACTTCAGTTCACATATAAATTCCAAATTTTAAATAGTTGAAGAGCCTGTAAACATGTTATTCATTCTCCAAGTCCCATGTTGATTCTTGAATTCTAACTTACCTATAATGATTTCCTAAATGAGATCACTTAGGACTCCTATAGATATTGCATCAACCAAACTTGAAATTCAATTTGGGTAATGCAACTCTCATATATGACCAAACGAGCTTCTTTGGTTTAGCATTGTTACTTTTTAGAAGGTTCAATAACTAGTTCATATGATTTTCTCAACAATCATGATTTTAAGGCAACAAAAAGGGAATTATGAGACAAGAACAAAAAAAACACATTGTTTTCATTCAAATCTACAACTACTGAAGAAAGAATAAAAAAAATGAAGAGACACTAAGGCACATATAATCCCTCAAAATGTTAGCTATATATATCTTGATGCATAGGTAGTCGAAGCACATTAAACTTGGTTTTTTTATTTGGTGTATGGTATATTAAAGCTAAAAAAATATTAGTTTTGTTTTAATTTATCAAACTTTGATTATAAAATATCCTTATATTACGCTTACCATACTTCCTTGAAGTTTGTTGGTGAATGGATTTGTTTTAGGGCAGTTTCTTGTTTAATTTATTAGATTCCAACTTTTTGGAATCTTGTTGAATAATTTTTTTGCAAGTATTAACAATTTAAAGGTTTATGCCTAAAGTCTTGGTCGATTTATCACGTGTTCGTAAATAATTTTTATATGCCATTTTGTCTTAGATGTTTGGGTTTTGGGGATTTTGATTGCAAGGAGATGCTTTCATTTTTTTGCCTATAAATGAAATATTAGAATTGTTTCTCAAGGGGTTTCATGATTTGATTTTCTTAATCAGTGGCATACCCTTCTCCAAATCTATGGATGTCATTTTTTGGTGCAGTGAATTTTATGGAAAGACCATGCAAAGTTCAAAACATTTGCTTAAGAAGTACTACCCAACTGTATGAATTATACAACTTGTCAGAGATTCATAGTGACAATGAATATGTTTGCATTGTCACTTGTGAAAACGCTGCAGGGATTTACGATTCCAACTGTGAAGGAGAAACTATTTCTAAAGAAAAAGGTGACCCACTTAATAAGGTCAGCTTCATGAATAGGTCCTTCAACAATTATTTTTCTGTAAGTTTAAAGGAAAAAGATAGAACTCAGGCATGTGTGGAGGTCAAGGAACCTTACATAGAATCAGTTCACGGCCATAATTTGGTAATACTTGACAAGCTGAAAGATGGGATCCTATGGATTAACCCAATAAATAGGTAGAGTATGCCCGAATAGGAAAGCACACCCAAATAATTATTCATCACACAACCAGAAGCAAAATAACTTCACACAGATGATGTTGACAGCCCACATAAGTAAGAATGTGTTTATAATGTTTTAAATAAATTCAGTTGTGAGGATAAATTCAAATTTTTATCAACATCCAGAACATCCTTACATTCCATTCATTACAAAATTTAGTTAAAAGGACATAAATTTAAAATCCAACCTTAAATAAGCAAGGGCTCATTGTATGAAAATTTGCTCTAGGCTACTCGTGGTACACGATGAATCAAACTAAGAAAAAAACAAATACAAGCAGGGAATTGAGAAAAAACAAATACAAGCAAGGAAACTGCACAACTTCACTGTTAGATAGAAAAGATTGTTAAGGAACTTACTCCTTACCCGACACAATAAGAAAGGTATCGATTGTCCAATGCATATGGAAATAGTTGATCGTGCATCACGGAATTCGTAGGGTGTCGGTTGTGCACCATGAAATTCACAATGTGTTAGTCATTGTAACACCCTCCTCCCACATCTACCCAAGCAACCGATCAGCTAGGGTAAACGTGTGATGAGAGGCCACTAATGATGTGATTCAACCTCCTAAGTCACATTAAGGAAGTGGAACTGATGGAAACACACCATATAGACATCCAACATCGTCAACATAACCCTCAGAGGACAAGTCAACCACTCAAACAGCCTGTCTTTGGGTCCCACTGTTGTTTTAGGTCTCTTCGGCCATAGTTTCTCTCATGCTATGGGCAAGGGAGAGACCAAAAACCCAAAGTCACTCTCATAGGCCTGCCTACCAGTGACTACGGACCAGAATTGCTAGTGTTGTGCCAACAACCCGGGGATTTAAGCCACTTTTTCAAGCTCAGAGCCCGGGTCACTCTGCCCATAATTGATCCATCTCTTCAAATTAGTAAGATAACATGGAAATGACAATACTAAAGCAAATACTTGTTGAAGACCTTGACTGGACCCATACTAGCCATGACAAGAATTTTGTCAAACATATTGCAAATGTGTAATCTACAGGTGTAATTCACAATTCTGAGCATAGGAGTCTCATACTTAACTGAGAATTGCTAAGAACCATTTATGCCTCAATGAATCAACTTCCATTCAATCCATTAGGTCATAGATACATTGATCATTCAATTATAAGTAAAAACATAATGAGAGCCACACATGGTTGTTGTTATATAACACATACATAACTAGCATAATGTCAGCAGACAATACTCATGAAAATTTAGTCATATATACCACATATAATCCATCAAAATGCTCATAGAAATACAAGGAGAAATAACCATTCATTCAAACACGAGATGGGACTTCCATGTTCCACCCGACCGTAGAATGGCTGAGCCAAATATCTCTTCAACCATTTATCCTTGTGCCATATTCCAAGCATGAATGTGGGATCTCATAAAACACATCAATCAAAACTCATCCAGGGCTTCCAGAGGCCACCCACCTCAACCCATCAAACAGTGATTCCACCTCACGGTCAGACCTCACAAAAACATCATCAGATTGGTCTCCATCCAAGCCTTTCAGGGCTTCCAAAGCGTTTGTTCCAACTAAGGCTTCCAGGACTAGTAACTCAACCCAAGATGTTACAGGGCTTCTAGAGTGTTTGTCCAACCAAGGCTTCCAAGAACTAATAACTCAACCCAAGCTAAGGAAACATGAGAACCAACCAAAAACAAAACAATGAAAATAAACCCACAATCACCATGGTTATCTAGGAAATGGCAATTCTAGGCAATCCACTGTCAATCTAGGAAATCCTCCATGCCAATGACAGATCACAATCAAGAAACCACATGCATGTGCCATGCATGTCAAAACTAGTGAAGGAAACATACATGCAACTCGGTACCTGCAAGCAAATCTGATGAAGTTGTTGATCTCGATGCTTCCTTGTGCTTTCCTACTTTTCCTTTGCCTTCTTGCTCCAAGAATCCAAGTATGCCACACCCTCCCAAGAGTGCTCCAAGAAAACTCTAAGTGTCTAAGAGTATGAGAGAGAGCTCCAACACTGAATTGACAAAAGGTTACCAACTAATCCTCATAAGCCTTTTTATGGATGAGGCCTATATTTGCTTCATTTTTCATTATTTTCCTTCATTTTCCTCCTCACGTGAAACCTGTGACCTTTCACCTCCCTTTTCTCCTATTTTCCATTATTTTCACAAATAAATGTGCCAAAAATGCCATTTTGCCTTTCCAAAGCCTTAGCCACTGCCTTTGCCAATTTCCTTAGCCATAAACAACCAAATGAACACCCCCTAGGATGTTTTTCCCAAAATTTAGCATGGAATAAGTGTCCCATCATCTGTGGTTATTGTTTTTAAATTTTATTACATGGAATTTTCACCAGAGCTATTAAGACCTTTATATTTCGTAGAACACTTTCTTGTTGGAAACTAAACTTTGTTAACTCCTTTATAAGTCCAAAAACAGGCTATAAATCTAGCCATTTTAGTTAAAAATGTGCTCCAAGTAACATTAAGAATCATGATGTTAAGAAAATTTAAGAAACAATAGACCACCAAATCTTACATAAAATACACCACCAAAGCTTACACAAAATACACCAAAGCTCCTTGCTATTTGAAATAAGAAACAAATACCACATATATATATCCTTGGAATGATGGTTATGTGGGAAGTGTGAATGCAAGTGAAGAGCTTATAAAGGTACATGGAATATAAGCAGCTCCTAACTAATTTGATTTTCTTTCCTTCAAAAAAATTACATCACTTCAAAGAATTATAGGAAACTCAATAATCATAACTTAATGTGATGATATGACATATCAATGCTTGTCATTGACTGAATCATGACAAAAGCCACAACTTCAATTCACATCTATATTCCAAATTTTAGACAGTTGAAGAACCTACAAACTTGTTATTCATTCTCCAAGTCCCAGGGGTTGATTGATTCTTGACTTATAACTTACCTATAATGATTTCTTAAATGAGAAGACTCGTGACTCTTATAGATATTGCATCAGCCAAACTTCAAATTCAATTTGGGTAATGCAACTCTCATATATGACCAAATGAGCTTCTATGATTAGCGTTGTTACTTTTTAGAAGGTTCAAGAACTAGTTCATATGGTTTTCTCAACAATTATGTTGTAGAGGCAACAACAAGGGAATTGTGAGACAAGAACAAAAAAACACATTTTTTCATTCAAATGTACACTTATTGAAGAAATAATTAACAAAAAAAATGCAAAGACACTAAGGCACATACAATCCCTTAAGAATCTCAACTATGCATATCTTGATGCACAAGATGGCCGAAGCACATTAAACCTGGAATTTGTTTATGGTCTATGGTATATTAGAGCTAAAAAAATATTAATTTTGTTTTGACTTATCAAACTTTGATTATAAAATATCCTTATATTATGCTTACCAAATCCTTATTTATGCTTACCATGCTTCTTGAAGTTTCTTGGTGAATGGATTTGTTTTAGGGTGGTTTATGGTCTAATTTATTAAATTATAACTTTCTAGAATCATGTTGAATAATTTTTTTTGCAAGTATTAACAATTTAAAGGTTTATGCCTAAAATCTTGGTTGTACTGGTAAATAAGTATTATATGCCATTTTGTCTTAGATGTTTGGGTTTTGGGGATTTTGATTTTAAGGAGGATGTTTTCATCTGTTTTTCCTATAAATGAAAGATTAGAAATGGAGTTTCTCGAAGAGTCTCGTGATTTGATTTTCTCAATCAGTGACATACACTTTTCTAAATCTATGGATGTCATTTTTTGGTGCAATCAATTTTATGAAAAGATCATGCAAAGTTCACAACATTTGCTTAAGAAGTACTGCCCATTGTGAAAATGCTATAGGGATACAATTCCAACTGTGAAGGAGAAACTATTTCTAAAGAAAAAGGTGACCCACTTAATAAGGCCAGATTCATGAATAGGTCCTTCAACAATTGTGTTTCTATAAGTTCAAAGGAAGAATATAAAACTTAGGCATTTGTGGAGGTCAAGGAACCTTACATAGAATTAGTTCACGGGCAAAATTTGGTAATACTTGACAAGCTTAAAGATGGGATCCCATGGATTAACCTGATAAATAGATATAGTATACCTGAATAAGGAAGAACACCCGAAACAACTATTCATTGCACAACCAGAAGCAAAATAACTTCACACAGATGAACATGTACATAACCCACATATGTACGAATGCATTTACATTGTTTTCAATAAATTCAAATACGAGGATAAATTCAAATTTTTATCAACTTCTAGAACATCCGTACATTCCATTCATTACCAAATTTGGTTAAAATGATAGAAACTCAAAATCTAACCTTAAATAAGCAGGGCCTATGTGTATGAAAATTCGATCTGGGCCACTCGCAGTACACAATTCAGTTTGTCGAACAAGCTTACCCAATGAATCAAACTGAGAAAAAAACTAAAACAAGCAGGGTACTCAGAAAAAATACATACACGTAGGGAAAATACACAACTTCATTGTTAGATAGATAAGATTGTTGAGGAACTAACTCTTAACCCGACATGGTAGGAAAGGTGTCGACTGCCTGACGCAAAAGAAAATAGTTGATCGTGCATCATGGTATTTGCAAGGTGTTGGTCGTGCACAATGAAATTCACAGAGTATATGAAGTTGCCACTACATTCACTTGCAAATTGGAGCGACCATTTTGGCAAGTGTTACTACCTAAAGTAGTTGAATAGATATCATGAGTGTAAAGTTATTGGACATGTGTTAAGGGCACAACAAAAGAGTAGACGAAAATGTCATTAAAAAAATTTCAAAAAACACTTTAAATATAAATATATAAATTCAGAAATAAATATTCATATTTTATTAAAAAAAAATTGAAATATAGAATTTGGAAAAAAATAAAAATTAACATTGAATTCTCAAACACATTATAAATCCAAACCAAATATATTTAAACTAACACATTAAAAGAAACCTTAAAGCGATTTAGATATGATTATATACACTGATACTAACCATGTTACTTAGATACATTTAAGTTAACCATGCAACACGTTTATACATTCATATACTGCAAGTGTGACACGTAGTCTTATAGCCAAAAAACACAGTGATCATGTACATATTCATATTCAAATAATTACACCAAAAGTGTCCTTTTTGAAATTAGTCAAGCCAGGATTAGGCTTTTCATTTATGTTTGACATTCGTCCGTTTGCTATTTGGCCCATTAAATGACATTTGTTATTTTACACTTACAATTTCACAATCACTCATTATGGATATTGGCAAGGAAGGTATCTACTAGGTCCCCAACATAGTTGTTGTTGAAGATTAGTCCAGTGGAAAATCAAGCGTGCTTGAATCTCTCGCCGGGATGAATCTTCCGAGGGCAAGGTATTTTTACGCGTGTCCCACTTGTTATGCTTCTCAAAAGCTGCAGAGAAGGATCACAATATGCGATATCTATTAAATACCCCGACAACGAAGAGCGAATAAAAGAAGACGAGATAACAAAGAAAAAAATGCTACAGACACCATGACAGGGAAAAGTGTATTGCCTAAGCAACAATGCGATAATGCTAGAGATTGTTAGAGAGGGAGCTCTCGATTCATCTCTGTTTGACATCTGTATGTTTGATGTTTTGCCCATTAAATGACATTTGTTATTTTACATTTACAATTTCACAATCACTCAATATGGATATTGCCAAGGAAGGTATCCAGGTCCCCAATATAGTTGTGGTTGAAGATCAATCCAGTGGAAAATCAAGCATGCTCAAATCTCTCGCCGGGGTGAAGCTTCCCAGAGGCCATGGTATTTGTACGCGAGTCCCGCTCGTTATGCGCCTCAAAAGTTGCGGAGTAGGATCGCAAGTTGCAATATCTATTAAATACTCGAACAATGAAGAGTGAACAGAAGAAGACGAGATAATAGGGAAAATAAAAAATGCTACAGACGCCATCATGGGAAAAGGGTGTTGCATAAGCGACACTCCGATAACGCTAGAGATTTTGAGAGAGGGAGCTTTGGATTTGACACTGGTGGACTTCCAAGGTATTACTCAGGTGCCCATATGAAGGCAAGCGTCGGATATTTATGAACAAATTTCAGAAATCATAATGCGTTACATAATTCTAGAGGAAAGCATTATCTTGAATGTCATAACCACAGATGTGGAATTTTTCAGCCGTCATTCAATCAAAAAGTACAATGATATGGACGAACGCAAGGAACGAACTTTGGTTGTGGTAACAAAATGCGAGCGCGCGCCCGATGGGCTTTTGGAGAAGGTCGGTGTCATAAACCGCGCCGACAACGAAACGAACGAGCATGCGCGGAAGAATGAGAAGGTTTTGTTCGAAAGCCATCCAAAGCTCAAAAGGGTCAATAAGTCCATAGTGGGGATCCCAGTTTTGGCCCAGAAATTGATGCAAATTCAAGGGAGAAACATAAAAAAAAATTGTCTGCGACTCTGAAGAAAATCGTCTCCATGCTCTTGGAACAATAGGCGTTGAATTCCCAAACACATTATAAATCCAAACCAAATATATTTAAACTAACACATTAAAAGATACCTTAAAGTGATTTAGATATAATTATATACATTGATACTAACCATGTTATTCATATACATTTAAGTTAACCAGGCAACACGTTTACACTGCAAGTGTGGCACATAGTCTTATAGCCACAAAATACAGTGGTCATGCACATATTCATATTCGAATAATTACACCAAAGGTGTCTTTTTTGAAATTGGTCATTCCAGCGATTAGTTTACCCTTTCATTGCTGTTTGACATCTGTTTGTTTGTTATTTCGCCTGATATCTGTTATTTTATATTTTATATTTTTTTG
>APFE031587378.1:23915-49998 GCA_000404065.3 Pinus taeda | reverse complement strand
GTTTTCTCCTAATTTTATGATAGTAAGTTTTATTGAAAAAGGAAATACAAGCATTAATCGATTTTTTTAGGGTCTCCACTTATTTAGTATTAGTGATAAAACTAAATAAGAAGGGGGGTTGTTGGGGGCCACAACAATTGGCAATTCACTTGGAAGAACCACTTATCTCTGCTTTTCTTTTGAATTTTCTAAACTTCCAAAATAGAAAACTTTCCAGAAAATCAAACTTTATTATAGAAAGATAAAGTACATCATGCTTTCAGCTGTCAATGATAGTTTGTTTCTTCTATGTTTAACTTTGGTTATTTACTTCCTCAATTTAGTCATTGTATCTACATCAGTCATTACTTGGTTTATAAAGATAAAAACAAAGCCTTCTCCGTAAATCAGTTTTAAATATGCTCATTTGTCGTAGGTAGAGCCTCTACTGCCAGTAGGCATTTATAGCCTCGACAGAGTTACCTGTTACCCAGCAATGATCTTGTATCCCACTTGGAGAAATATATAATTTTCAAAGAGAAATCCATATCCACACTTATTGCTTTCATTTTATTTTAACCCTTAAAGAACAATGCCTTGGTTTGGTAGCCAATTTATGACAGTGCCACTCACTTGATTTATAACTTTACTGAACAAGATGGCTAGTGATGAGACCCCTTGTCTTTTGATTGCAACAATCTTGAGTCATTGCCATATTGTGGTATGCAGTTTTGGCACAGTCAGCAAGATATAATATCTATGATCATGATAAGTCGGCTTGTGATGAGATCTCTTATTCTTTAAGTTAAAGTGTATCGTTGGATTATTCCTTGAAGCTTGTAATTCCTTAGGTGGGGAGGAAGTCATTGTTTCCTTAAGAATAGCTCTAGACGATAATGGTAGAGTTTTTGGAAAGAGCTTTTCTACAGAGAATCTTCATTTTGTTATTGATACCTTTCATTGGACTGATATAAAACAATTTCCCACTAAAGGTCTCTTTTTATCAAAATTTAGAAGGTTGAAATTAGTATCATTTCCAGGCTTATAGCCTTTGACTGTATCTTTCAATAATAATGACCAATTTTCTAAAACAATTCTATTTATACAAGTGAAAAAAACAAAATCTAAAAGAAATACTTGTCTTTTTCGTGAATTCCAAATGTAGCCATTTACAATTGGTTTTATTATGAAAATAAAGGAAAAACTAACCTACAAAAATAGAAGAATGATCTCCTATGGAAATTATTTTTTGAGGATCCGTCTGTTAACAGGTAAAGAATCTCTTTTTCCTGTTAAATCATGTAACATAAAAGTAGATGGACCTATGACTTCTGCAATTTGGAAAGGGCCAAGCCACATTCGTTGAAATTTCGTATGTTTTCCTTTTTCCTCATGAGACTTGTCCCATTTTAAAACTAGATCTCCCATCTGAAAGTCCTTTCTGGATATCATGTTTGAATCAAAAGAAGCTTTTACTAATGCTTGGTGATGAGCATGAGTTATTTTAACCTGTTCTCATTGCTCTTCTAGCTTAAGTATTTCTAGTTGCCTTAGTTGTAAGGAAGAAGTTGGTGCTTCATTAATATATTGAACTAAGGCCAAAGAGAGAATTGTTAGATGAGTTGGAAGAACCACTTCTTTCCCATAAACTAAATTAAAGGGAGAAGTGCCAATGGAGGCTTTCTGCGTTATTCGGTCTGCCCATAAAGAATATATTAAAGACTTGTGCCAAATTTTGTGAGTTTGATCAATCGTTCGCTTAATGATTCTGATTACGTTTTTATTCGTAGATTTAGCTAACCCATTCCCCTGTGGTAATAATTGGCAGAGTATTTAAGCTTAAAACCTCTTTTGAGTTCAAATTCAGTCTTAGTATTGCCAGAAAAATATGATGCATTATCAAACATCAAAGTAGAAGGTAAACCAAACCTGGTGATTATGAACTGATCTATGAACTCAATGATGTGTTCGGCATTATCTGTCTTGAGAGGAACTGATTCTACCCATTTAGTAAAATAATCTGTTGCTGTAAGGATATACCTATGCTATTTAGAAGAGTGAGGAACGATCTCACCTATTATATCCAATCCCCATTGATGAAAAGGTTGCTCAATGTTGATTGGTTGCAAAGGCAACGATGGTTTCTTTTGTCTCCTTGCAGCGGTTTGACAAACTTGACATTTCCTTACGTAGCTATGTGCATCTTTGAATAGTGTGGGCCAGTAATAGCCTGCACATAGGATTTTATGTGCAGTAGCATCTCCAGCATAATGTCCACCTGCTAGTCCATCATGGCGTTCCTACAACACCTTTTCAGCTTTAGATTTCTCAAGACATCTAAGGAGAGAAAAATCATAATTCATTCTAAAAAGTACATCATTCATGAACTAATATTGCTTAGCCTTCAACCTTAGAGCTCTTTTCTTGGTATAATCGAGGTTTGAAGTAGCATATTTGTTCTTTAGATAAAATATGATATCAACGTATAATGATTCAACATTGTTTAGGCTTACCTCATACATTTGTATCTCAGCAGATGGTATTTCGGAAATAAGCGATGCTCCAGCCAGCATTTTGCAAAAGCCTTGACCTTTTACAATACTTGCTAGTTTAATTTCTACATCGTATTCTTGTAAAGTAGTAACCCAATTGGCTCTTTTCTCCCCCACATCTTTCTGTACTAAGAGATTTCTTACCGTTGGAAACAGTACTATGATTTTTGTATGGGTTTGAAGCAGAAAGGGTCTGAAATATTTAATCGCTTTGAAAACAACATAACCTTGTTTCTCTACATTTGAATAATTTAACTCAGCCCCCTGTAGATTTGAACTGAAAAAAGAAATTGGGGCTACTGCTTTGTCTTGATTTGCTTGAGTGAGTATCACAACATATGATCTATCAGAGGCATATGTATATAAAATGAAAGGATCGGAAAAATTTGGAGTTGCTAAAGATGGAGCATTAACAATTGCTTGTTTGATCAGATTGAATGCTTCATATTCGTCTTGGCCCCATTTGAAGATTGAGTTCTTTTTAATCATTGCTTGTAAAGGAGATACGATTTTGAAAAATCTCGAACAAATCTCTTTACAAAATTAATTTGGCCAAGGAAATATTGTATAGCTTTCTTGTTGTGAGGTAGGGGTATTTCGGAAATCTCCTTGATTCTGTCAGGATCAATATGGATTCTAGATTTTGACACTATGAATCAAAGAAGTTTTCCTTCACTTAATGCAAAAAAGGACTTTTTTGGGTTAAGTGAAATTCCATACCTTTGACAACATTGAAAGATCTGTTTTAAATCTCTGAGATGATTGCCTCACTTCTTGGAATATACAGTTATATCATCCAAGTAGATTACCATTGATTTGTTTACTAATCCCCTAAATGCGATGTCCATGGCCCTCTGAAATGTGGCACCAACATTGATCAGACCAAAAGGCATCTTTTGATATGCATAAGTGCCCCATTTGGTTTTGAACGTGGTCTTTAATTGATCATCAGAATGGACTAACACTTGGTTGTAGCTAGAGAAACCATCCAAGAAGGACATTAATTATGATCCTATGACTGCCTACAGTATTTTCTCCATGGGAGGCAAAGGAAAATTATCTTTTTGGCAGGCTTTGTTAAGATTTCGAAAGTCAATGCAAATTCTAATGTCTCTGTTCTTCTTTCTAACGGAAACCATATTGGAAACCCATTTAGAATGTCGAATGGGAAAAATGATTTTGGATTTCAATAACTTATTGAGCTCATATTTGATCTGGTTTTCTAGATTATGATGGATCTTTCCCAGCTTTCATTGGACAGGTTTTTCATCGTTTATCATTAGGATAGTGTGTTGGATGATAGAAGTGGCATAAGTTTTGAGTTCATCATAGTTCCAAGCAAAGACACTTTTGTATTGTTTCAAGAGATGAACATATGCTAATTTTTCTTCAGGAGCTAGGCCAAGGCCTAGGTTGATATTTTGTGGCTTGGTATCAGTTCCTAGATTTACTAATTCATAATTCAAAGTTAAACTTTGAAGTTTTGAATTGGTAGATCTCTTGAATCGATCCTTCAAATCATATAGGTCTTCTAATTTGACTACTGACTTTGGCATAGCATAATTAGTGCTATCTTGTTGCAATTGTTTGTCATGTTGGTCCTCATCAATTATCTGATTGGTGTAAGATCCCTCAGATGTGAGGAAGCTTACAATATCAGGATCATCGTTGAAAATCCTCCAATTGGTAATGTTATCAGGAATTGAGGGTCTAAAGATTAATTCGATTGAAAATCTATTAGGGCTATAGTCTTATGAGGGAATGAGCTTGGAAGCTACGCTAGCTAAGAGGTCTGCACTAGCATTCTGGAGTCTGGGAATTGATGAAATATTGAATGCTATAAAATGTTCAGTCAGATCTTGTACTAAAGATTGGTAATGCTTTAAATGACCTAATAAACAATGTATAGTATTGCATACCTATTTGATTACAATTTCAGAGTCTCCAAAGACTTGTAGATATTTGATGTCTAATCCAGTTGTTTTGTATAATCCTTGGACTAAAGCCTCGTATTCTACGATATTATTGGTGCAATCGAACTCGAGTCTACAAGTTAGCATATTTTTGTTTCCCTCTGGACTAATTAACATGCATCCTGCTCCTGCTCCTTCGTTAGACTTAGAACCGTCAAAAAATAACTTCCAAAATAAAGATTTATTTATAGGACTATCTATAAAATTAATACATTTAGAACTATCTGTTTGAGAAAAATTTTCTACTTGAGATAAAACAAAATTTTGTAAGTAAGGTGAAGTATGAGCATTAAAATTTCCTAAGAAAGAATCAATAGAATAGTTTCCAATAATATTATTGTTGTATGCTACGGATTCATTTTCTCCTTCCAATTCTGTTATTATGTATTTCTAATGTCTTTCTCGCTCAACCTTTATCTGATTTGGTTTACCATTGTAAGGGAGCCACATGTTCAACCAATCAGTTGCAAAGTCTCCATGAAGTTTTTCTAACCAATCTCTACTAAGGATTAAGCCATAAAATTTTGGAATATCTGCAACTAAAATGTCGATAACTTGACATACCTTTGGATTAGATGACAACCTTATGGTCACCTAATTTAATTCGCCGATCACTTCAACTTGTGACCGATCCAGCTGAACTATGCGCACAATAGATTTTTGAGGTTGGACATTCAACTTTGCACATATTGACTTTGGTAAGATATTAGATGAAGCTCCAGAATCCACTAAACAATTATGCAAATTTTTGTTGAAAACTTCATAAGTAAGAAGAAATGGGGGAGTATGAGATCTCGACCTTCCTCCAATTAAAGCAATATCATTTGGATCAACTTTATTAATCACATTAGTTGGAGGTCTTCCCATCCCATGGGAAGCTTGAGAGATTACAGCGACAGGCAGAGGTGCAACTGGTAAAACATGTAATTCTTTCAAAAGTACCTTTTGCTAATGTTTTAGCTTGCTCAATTCATAAAAAGTGATGTTAGCCCTAGTCTTCTTCATGTCTTTTATGATATTATACTCCATTTCATCTGAAACAATCAATGTTTTAGATGGAGTTGGTGAATCTGTTTGGACTGGGCTTGTTTGAGTCGCTTTAGGTGTCGTTTTCTTGGCTATGACTTTATTCTTAGGCATTGATCTTGCGCTCTTTGGCTTAGGAGTAGGTTGAGGAGGATCGAGTTGATTTCTACTTCGAGTACTAACCGGTGATGCCTCTTGATCCTCTTCATCTGGGGGGATGAAATCCCACATACCTTGTACCTCTACAACTTCTTCTTCATCGGTAGGTTCTTCAGTAGCAATTTCCTCTTCCTCTTCTTCTGATTCAGCATTTGTGATAGCATTGGGAGGCTTTGAATCAGTTGAAGGATTTCTTCTATAAGGCTTGTATGGCTTTTTAGAAGAAGTTTCTGCTACTTGTTTCTTAATGTCAACCATTTTGTTAGACATGGTTTTCAAAACTTTCTGCAATCCTTCTAAATCGAATGGATCTTTTGATTATTTTTTCTTGGGATCTTCCTTAAAAGTAACATTCTTAGATTTTCGTTCATCTACAACATCTTTATTTTCTAAGGATATGATACATTTCTCTACTATTATTGCTTCCTTCATATTGTCAGCTAAAGTTGTTTTGCTAACCCTATCAACAAAGATTGCTATGTTTGATGGTAAAGCAGAGATGTACCATTCACTTCGCACATCTTCGCTAGGCTTGGAAGCAGTAGGAATTTTATTCAACAGTTTATTGAAACGTGAATTAAAATCTTTTATAGGTTCTTTTGACTCAGCCCTAAGGTTAGACAAGTCATTGATCAGTGTTGTTGTAGACCTATCATCACCGAACTTAGTCAAGAATTGTTCTTGGAAGATATCCCAACTAGTGATAGATCCAAACAGTAATGAGAAATACCATGATTTGGCTGCCCCTTGCAGACTGCAAGGAAAGAGTCAGACGACAGCATATTCATTAGTAACTCCATTGAGATTTATAGATATTATAAAGTTGTTTATATGTTCTTCCGCTAGCATGCCTGCTTCAGGATTAAACTTAGGCAACCATTTTTCAAGAAGGGCCGGTATTTGACTCAAGGGCGTAGACATTAAGACTACCCCTAGGTTATTCCATGGAGATTGGGCCATCGTTGAACTACTAACAAAGGAAAGCACAGAAGATGATCCTTGCGGTTGGGAAGATGAGGTTATTATGATTCCAAATGATTGAGAAGGAGATGTGGAAGTTCTAGTGGACTGGTGGACAATAATCTGAAGTTGATGGGTGGATGTTTGACTTCGCAGTGGAGAGGTTGAGATGGATGATGATGATGAAAGAGTCTCGCTATCAGACCCTTTAAGTGATTTCCTTGCTCTCTTCCTTGTAGGTAGAGGTAACTCAGTTGGCTCAATACCAAACTTTTCGCTCTTTAATCTGGTGAGAGGATGAGCAAGGTTATATAGCGAAGTCACACTGCCTTGAGATTTATCAGATCTTTGAGGTGATATAGAAAATCGCTAAAGTTTATGGATCAAAGTTTCAACTTCAAGAGGTTCAATAGTAGATTTATCTGAAATGTCAGGATTTCTGGCAATGGCTATTGTTCTTTCGACTTCTTGCTCAAGATTTAAAGATTTTAAGTGCGATGGAGAATTCGGGGGAGGTGGTGAGGGCGATTTACTCTCAGAATGGTATTTAGATTTAGACTTACTTGCCATTCACAATTCGTGGCCCTCCTTCTAGTGCCAAATATGTTGAAGCCCCGAAAATCGGTTCTACAACAAGGGGGATACCCACCCAGTCCAAACCTTGGTTAGCAGCTCCTTTTCCGTTTGGTATAGTGGGTCTGACGGGGGATATGGGACCAGTTTCCCAATATATGTGTGTGTGTGTTGAGAATTGATATTTCCTTTCTAAGAGTTCCTAAGTGAAATGCTTTTATTCTAAATCTAATCTAACAACATGCAATTGTATTCTAATAAACAGAAATATCTAATTCTAAACTAACCCAGGATGTAATCTTTCCGTTATGCAATCAAAAATGATTTCAAATAACAATTGGTAATAAAGATCATGCAACTGCTATGAGAAAAGAATTCAATAAATATAAACCATTTCGTATAAAAAGTTAGACAAAACAGTTGTGAAAAACATATCGCATAATACGCTACTCATATATTAAGTATAAATAAATAGCTATCACCGTACAGAAGTGCCAAATGATAACTCAAGCATTCACACATTCATACATAAATAACTGAACATGAATATCACTTTAACGCATAGGTAGAAATAGTTAAGAGATAAAAGTACCATTTATAACTAGTTCTACTCATGAGCTTCAAGTAATAATGATTTATCTCTTCTTAATCCAACATCCACTAAGAGTACAAAAGTGCAACATTAGTAGTAGATATTAAACACAGATATCAATAAATACTATTCCATTCATTCATCAAAACCTCCTCGAAGGGTGCAAAAGTGCATGTTCTGAGGACAAGTTTTTGACGAATTTCAGGACACTTCTCTAAATGCATGAGAAGGGTTTAAATACTACTTAACTAAATCTAAAAATAATTTATTACAAAAATTTAGGATGCGGTTTAAATTACCTTCCTCATTTCAGACGAAAAAAAAAAAGAAAGAAAAATTAACACTAAAACTAAAACTAACAACTAATTATCTGTGTATATGTTCCTTGAAATTGCAAGCATTCAGCATTTGCTTGAGGAGAGTTGGTCGGCCGACTTCTGACTTTAGCTGTCCTGCGAAAATGGAATCGACGAGAGCTGGTGCCATCTTCTCGATAGAATTGATGATGCATTTGAGCGTCATGCACTGGCTGTGTGGTTTTATCAAATACATCCAGTAAGAATCCCAATTCAACTTAGTTAATCTTTTGATTGATTCTACCCTTTCTTGAGGCTTATGTCTCCAGCATGTCTATAGATGCTGTACTTTCGGTAGATATCCTGGAGTGGTTTCTGAGATCAGATTTTCCCTATGTAAATTTTCATTGACGCAATCAATGACATTGTTTGTTGTTGTGGTTGCTTCTTCTGCCGCTTGTTCTGCTTTCCTGATCTATGCATCCCACTTGTTAAAAAGAATTTTTTGTGAGTGTCATTGATTATTGGTGCACCTGCCTTTTTCCCTTCCTTTGTTTATTGCCAAGAAAAATATTCAGTAACTCTTTTATCAATTAAATTGGAATCATGTCGCAAGTCCACGACTTGATTAATAATTTTATCGCTTATTTTGCAATAAGAGCTTCAGTGTGATATTCTTTGGCACAATGCTTCTTGTTGCTGCAGTAGTTGATCATTTAAGGAAATGGATTCTGTGACGAATTCTGTAAGCTTAGGATCATCCTTGTGCATCTCTAGCATAACCTGTAATTATTTTTCTCTTTCAGCCAAACTGTTTTGGTATCCTATCTGCATTTGTTGAAAGTCCTGCTGTAATCTTTCAAGTTGTTTCTGTGCTTCGATATTGGCATTGGCTTGTTGTAGCTGTTGTTGCAAAACCTATATTTGATCTTCTTTCTCTTTTAGTAGTTGTTGTACCTCAGATGCTTTATCAATGGTCGCAGAGGCATATGCTCCTGCGATCTGAGATAATTTAGTGAGATTTTCAGTGGGATCGGTGGTAGGATCTTGCCATAGGATGTCTAATTGCTTTGCATCATGAGAGAGCATGCTTTCCAATTTCCTTTTCTTTCTTTGTCTTCTCACCACAGCCTTATGCTGTGGACTGTAAAATACATCAAAAGCAGGAATTTCCTCTATTTTGGGCATAACTTTAGAGGATGGGGTAATGGGAATATGTTCCATTTCTGGGGCATTGCTAATTGTTCCTGTAACTATATCATTCGTTGTCTGTACATTACTCTCAGGTGTCTTTGTGCTCTATCCTTCAATATTGATTAAATCAACTAATGTCTCCCATTCTTTATCTAGCTCAGTTTTGACTGATGGTGGCTGGACGATGAGAGGGGGAGGGTATAGCTGTGGAGAGGTCAAAACCTGTTGCTGTGGGAGCTCCTTCGACTGGGCAGCATCCCTTACTGACCCTTCACTTTTATTATGGTCACTTTCGGACCTCTTGGAGTGTTTTGATGTTTCTCTCCCAAACTTAGATTTAGATCTATCTATGCCTGAACTTCCACTGAGACTGATACTGGGAGTTGGTTCCCTTACGGGTTCCAAGCATAATTTATCCAAAGGGATATTAGCTAACCTCCTTTCTCTATATATTTTGAACTCTTGAAATTATGCTGGAGGAAATCGCATTTGGGCCGAATGCAGAACTTCTTTAAGTGTACTTTTTTGTTGGAACATATCATCAAAAATATCATCTTCTTTAGAAAACACTTTTATTTTGATTGCAGTAGTGAAATTTTCAACAATATCAGAAGGGTCGAACGGTCTTCCTAGAAATTTGAACAATCGTAGACATGCCATGTTGTTTACTTATTTGAATGCATGACCTACATAAAATAGTGAAAAGGCCCCACACTCCATAGGAAATTGTGGCCAAATGGCCTTCTTCTTGTCCTTTAAACCTTTAGTCATACCTCATTCTCCGTAGGTCTGATAAGCAATCTCTCGTGCCAGTAGTTTATCAGGAACATATAAAAGTAATACATGAGGGGAAGCGAGACTTCCAAATACCATGACATATGTAAAAAGTTCTTCTCCAGACCATCTCGCGATAGGGAGTATATCGACCTCCGCTTCGGGAGAAAATCTTGGAGTGTCTTTATCATACAACATTTTGTACAGAGGTAACATGATTCCATGACAAATCTTGTAGAAATACGGAATCAACTTGGAATCCCACAATTCTTTGTCATAAATATGAATGGGTAATGGATCTTGTGTTGTCCATTTCCAACCCATTAGAGGAAACTTGGAAATATAACAGATTGCATCCATCACATATGCAGACAAGTAGAAAGGGGGATAAATTCTCTGAGAAATAGTTCTTTTAGACTGTAATTCAAAATGGTTGTGGCTAAGTTGTCAGACAATATCTTAGCCCAATCCACAATAGTAGCATTAATGACAACATCCAATAATGGTAGCCATTCAGATGAAAATTTGTTAATGTCTGGCTTCCCAAAAATTCTACAGAGCATAGCAGCAGCAAAGCAATACGGGGAGGTGAGAGAACTAGTACAATACATACCATGCTTATCCTTTTTTAGTGGTTCATCCCTTCTTGACCAGTCCTTGGTTCTTTCTGCCAAATCTTCATTTTCTTTAGCAAACTTCTCCATGAACTGTTTTATATAAGTCGAATGTGCCTCTGGAAGATGATACATGAGCCTTAAATCTTGTGGAGTGAATGAGCCAATGAGTCCTTGACCCAGAGTCTTAAATTGTCTATTTGTGATGTCAGCGCTATCCAATACCCATTTAACCATGTTCGTGTATGGAAGAATTTTGGGCCTCGCTGATATCTGGTGCAAGAACGAACATGCTAGTTCTGTAATAGATGCCTCAGAAGACCCATGTGAGCTTGTAATAGCTATAACCTCCATCATTTTGGGATTTTCTTCCTCAAGTAGACTGTACATGCCTTCCTAAGTAGTAATACCAACATCTTTGTTACAGGTAGTGTCTTTATATAAGGGCATCATTTCTTTGTCTTCAGAACTCGGAGCTTTACCCTTCTTTCCCATAATATCCTAAACACTAATATGTATAGTTCTCTACTCTTCGTTCCTACAGTTTACAAATGAGGTGAGAATAATGATAAGAAAAAGGTGACGGGAAAGCTTTAAATGCTGAAAACATATAAAATATACCACCTTACGTGAAATGGCTCTTCAATCAGATCAAAACCATATTTCATTAATTATTGCCAACTAAATCATTGATTAACATTAACGTGCATAACTGGGTCTCAATTTATGGAAAAATCTTTTCCGAACAATGAGCCCTGAAGATCTTCGATAAGGTGATTTGTGATTTGCTTTGCAATATCACAGACCACAGTATCATAGTATCGTGGAATCACAATATTGTTGGTTCGTTGTGTATGACAATCATGCATTAATGTGTTTTCAGTGAAATGCGATTTGCGATATGTGCCATCGCATATCGGCGGTTTGAAGTATTTCGGCTTTAAGTGACGTTTGAGGCATGCGATGCGATATATGTTTTTGGTGCGTAGTTTCGCATCATGATTTCACAACTTAGAATTCCGCTTATAGGAAGGAACCCATTACTCTTCTTGCTATGCGACGTTTTTTAAGGAATGATTTTATTCTAACTTACCATAAAACTTAAGCCTTTTTAGATTTTTCGAAGGTATTCTCCTAAGTTTATGATAGTAAGTTTTATTGAAAAATGAAATACAAGCATTAATATATTTTTTTAGGGTCTCCACTTATTTAGTATTAGTGATAAAACTAAATAAGAAGGGGGGTTGTTGGTGGCCAGAACACTTGTGAAGGGGATCCCTTAGTCTAGAAGGGAAAGTGCGACAAAGGAAGAGCTAGAATGTAGTAAGTTTCCTTGGAGGTGGTGGAAAAAATCCCATGGCATTGTTGAGTCTAGTAAACGGATAAAACTAAATAAGAAGGGGGGTTGTTGGTGGCCACAACACTTGTGAAGGGGATCCCTTAGTCTAGAAAATAAAGTGCGACAAAGGAAGTGCTAGAATGTAGTAAGTTTCCTTGGAGGTGGTGGAAAAAATCCCATGGCATTGTTGGGTCTAGTAAACGTATGCGCCACGTAGGCATAACTTATGGATAAGTTAGCATTTTGTTTGCATGTTTTATTTCTTGAAAATAATGCATGAGTGTGTATATATTTAATATTATATATTATATATAATATATATTTATATATATATATATATAATATATATATAATATATATATATATATATATATATATGTTCTTAGAAATAGAATATTCATGGATAAAATGATAGCTTTATGTACATGGTTATAATATGCTAGTTGTTCTATTGAATATTGTAGGTAAATATCGAACAGTCATGACCATGTAGTGGCACCTCACAACAGTGGAATAAATTAGGGGACATCATTAGAAGACCATTGAGGACTAGACATATTGTAGCAGGTGTTATTGTTGAAGGCAAAGAACATTGACAACGATGTTGTTCTAAGGAGGGGAAGGAATGTAATACACATACCCATGTATAATGCGAATGTTATTTTAGGTTGGTCAAACTAAATAATCTTCTTTATAATCTCTTATTCACAAATGAATCACCAGTATCAGAAGTTATATTGTCCCATTCGATGGCTAAGATCATCTTAGAAACTTTCTACAAACTTTTATAATCAATTCTTTCCTATCTCAACTATTGTCAATTAATTATCCACTTTTCCTAAGTTTAGACTTAGGAAATATTTTAAAAATCGCTAATTGACATAATTAATACATTTTCCCAAGGTGAAACTTATGAAAAATTACATGGGTTTGGAGTTAATTAAATCCTATGTGTTTCTAGCCTGAATGGCACCTCTCAAGACTAGAACACCTATTTGAGCTACAATATTTAACACTCCCTCTTAGCAAGGAATGTTTTCTCCAAAACACCCAGCTTATCCCTAAAGAAAAAAAAATTTCCTTTACCCAAGGCCTTCATCAGAATGACCGAAACATGTTGATCTTGGGAATATTCCTTGATGAAATGGTATCTGTCGATATGTTTCAATTGATCATGAAATACTATATTCTTAGATAGCTTGACAAAACTTTGATTATCCTCTAACCAAATAGTGCCACTAGTAGTTTCTAAAACCATATGGCCTTGCATGTAGCCATGCTCACTACCAAGTACTCTACTTATGTAGAGCTTAATGCAATCAACTTCTACTTCCTTTTGTACGAAGAGACAACCCTTGATCCAACGTTGAAGGAACACCCTGGAGTTAATTTCTAGTCCATTGCATTACCTTCCCCGTCTACATCAGTATATCCCATCAACTTGACACCATCACCAGGAGTATATTTCAACCCATACTCAATTGTACCTCATAGATACTGCAACACATGATTCATCATTGTCCAATGCACTCTCTTTGGTTCTTCCATGAAATGACTGAGTGTTGACCACAAAGTAAATATTTTTTTTTTTTTACTTAACCTGGAAGGGAAAGTGCGATAAAGGAAGTGCTAGAATGTAGTAAGTTTCCTTGGAAGTGGTGGCAAAAAACCTGTGGCATTTCTAGGTCTAGTAAAGGGATGTGCCACGTTGTCACAACTTATGGATGTTTAGTATGCACCTAGTAATGGGAAAGTAAGCACCACATGAAGTCGACATTCCATCTCCTCATAAAGATAAGTTAGCATTTTGTTTGCATATTTTATTTGTTGATAAGAATACATGAGTATATATATACGTTCTTAGAAATAGAATATTCATGGACAAAATGATAGCCTTATGTACATGGTTATAATATGCTAGTTGTTCTATTGAATATTGTAGGTAAATATCAAACAACGCTGACCATGTAGTGGCACCTCACAACAATGGAATAAATTAGCGGACATCAATAGAAGACCATTGAGGACCAGAGATATTGTAGCAGGTGTTATTGTTGAAGGAAAAGAACATCGAGGATGATGTTTTTCTAAGGGGGCGGGAATGTAATACACATACGCATGTATAACGTGAATGTTATTTAGGTTGTTCAAACTAAATAATCTCCTTTATAATATCTTATTCACAAATGAATCACTAGTATTAGAATTTATATTGTCCCATTCGATGGCTAAGATCATCTTAGAAACTTTCTACAAGCTTTTATAGGCAATTCTTTCTTATCTCAACTAATGTTAATTAATTATCCACTTTTCCTAAGTTTAGACTTAGGAAATATTTTTAAAATCACTAATTGACATAATTAATACATTTTACCTAGGTGAAACTTATGAAAAATTACATGGGTTTGGAGATAATTAAATCCTATGTGTTTCTAGCCTGAATGACACCTCTCAAGACTAGAACACCTATTTGAGCTAAACTATTTAACACTCCCTCTTAGCAAGGAATGTTTTCTCCACAACACTCAACTTATCCCTAAAGAAAACAAACTTTCCTTTACCCAAGGCCTTCATCAGAATGACCACAACCTGTTGATCTTGGGAATATTCCTTGATGAAATGGTATTTGCCAATATGTTTCAACTGTTCATGAAATACTGGATTCTTAGATAGCTTGATACAACTCTGATTATCATAGTGGCTAATGGTCAACTCCATCCTCTAACCGAATAGTGCCACTAACAGTTTCTAAAATCATATGGCCTTGCATGTAGCCATGTTCGCTACAAAGCAAGGGAAAGAGGTGAGAAAAGTTGTTAAGGAGAGGGTAATTCTGAGGTTCAACAATAGCCTTACCAAATAAAATATTATTGTCCATGAAATTTTGGTGTGTCATATGAAAATTAGTTCTATGTAGGTGGATACCGTCCAATAAGATTGATTTCTCAGCAGCCTTTATCATTCTTCCTAGGCCCTCTACTGCAATGATAAAGATGAATGGGGATATGGGGTCCCCTTGCCGGATTCCTCTAGAAGGTATGAAGGTTACCAAGGGGGATCCATTGATCAGGATTGAGAAAAAAGGGGTGGAGATCAGGGATATGATCCAATGGATCCATTCATTAACAAATCCAAAAGGCCGGAGGCTTGCCAACAAATAATCCCAGTTCAGGCGGTCATAAGCTTAGGATAGATCTATTTTAATAACATACCTCTTGTTTTATGAACCTGCAAGGAGTGGATGGTCTCATAGGCTATTAGGTCCCTATACTAGTAGTGTACCCCATTATTCTTATTATTGCAACCCCCTTATTATATTTTTGTGCCCATGTAGTCCCCATATTTGTATTATTGTGCCCCATAGAAGCCCACTTTTGTTATTGTTGTGCCCTTACATTATTATTGTTATGTCAGCTTTGATTACATTAGGACCCCTTAGACTCCTATATATAGAAAGGAGGCCTTGTCATTTGTATCATCCAAGAACTGTTCATTTGTGTAATGTAAAGGAGGTTTCCCCCTCGAAGAGGCTGAATTCCAAGGCGTTTATCTTTCTTTTCTATCTTTTGTGAGTTGGTTTCATAACATTTGGTATCAGAGCTTTGGATTCTAGGGTTTCGCTGCTCCAAACAGGTCATCATGGAATTTTCAATATAATTTTTTTTTCTACGAAGTTTCAGAATCTAAAAAAACCCGTTTGTGCTGTTCAAAACCTCGGGTTTGAATTTCAAATCTTGTCTCGCTATATTTTCGGAGATATGATCTAAGGAAATTAGGGTTTTTGCAAGCTTCGGAATTCCATCTCAAACAGGTAATCACGGAATTTTCGGTATATTTTGTTTTCTACGAAGGTTCAGACTCTAAAATTAAAACCCATTTGAGCTGAAATCATGGTATAGATTGGGCCCGAATTTCAGATCTTGTTTCACTATATTTTCGAAGATACAGTCCAAGACATTTAGGGTTTCTGCAAGTTCCCAAATTACATCCCAAACAGGTGACCTAGGGAAAATCATCATAGCTTTCTCTCTGAGCATTAGATTGAAATTTAATAAGAAGCTACAGAAAGATGACAGACTGTAATTTTTTGTTTAGTTTTTTCAGATATGAAGGTCAAAATAGTAACACGTGGTATTTCGTACAAGTTCGCTCTACTGAAAAAGTATATAAGATGGTCATCTTGGGAGGTTGGCCATAACTCTTGCTTGGAGAATCCACTTTCGATCAGACTGGTGGCATTGGAAAGAGGACACAAAGGGCTACTGCAGGTCACAATTTTAGACCTTAGAGATCCGAAATTATAGAAATACATTCGTTTCAAGATCAAGCTCCTAAAATCAAGAAAAGGTGACATGAGGAAGTTTGATGGCAAGGATCCGATAAATTGGATACTACATATGGAACAATATTTTGATCTACATAATGTACAATTGTTAAAAAGGTACATATTGCATCTTTATATTTAGAATCGAATCAATTTTTATGGTATAAAGGCCTTTGTTCTCGTAAACCACTTATCTTTTGGTCAATTTTCACGGAGGAAATGATAGCACATTATGAGGATACAAAGAGAAACACCTTCTTTAGCCAATTGATAAATCTCAAACAAAAGGGTTCAATGAAAGAGCACATTTAGGACTTCCAAAAATTGAATATAAGGGTAAATGATATTCTAGAGAAGCAAAGGATTGGTGTCTTCATAGGGAATTTAAAGGATAATATTCAACATGAGGTTCTTCTTTGGGAACCTGATTCATTGGAGAGGGCATTCAGGTTGGCAAGAAAAATTGAAAGCAGAATTATGGAAACAAGGAATCCTACCACTCACAACTATAAATATGGAAGTGTTTTTTCTCATAGCCTTCCACAACCTACAAGGTTTACACCACAACAATTGGAATAAAAAATTGAAAAAGGGCGTTGTTACATTTGTGATAGCAAGTATACTAAAGGTCAGAAGTGTGCTAGGAAGAAATTATTTTACATAGATTGTGAAGAGGATGAAAAAAATGATCAAGAAACATCAAAAGAATAGGATTTATACTAGGAACCTGTTATCACCAAAATAAGTCCCTGATAGGCTGCTGATCAGACTATCTTAGTGTAACTATTTCAAACCAGGCTTTTAGCTAGGGATTAGCCTCCCTAACCTGAGAGGGCTCTCTCAAAACAAACTATTGATTTTCCTTAAGCACAAAGAGGGCTAACTCTTGAAATGAGAATTTATTAAACTTGCTGGTTGGACAGACAGCATAACCTTTCTTCCATTGGGCTCATGGAGTCAAACATCTTCTAGTAAACTATTAACTGTTCATTCATAGAAGCCAAGGCATGTAATGTTTAAACATTCAAGACATTCATCAAATAACCATCAACTGATAAGTACACACAGGAAGTCTGAGCACTAGGTGAATTCAGAGTGATTGTGTACCTAAGGAGCTGTAAAACATGAAGGACAAGAACCTCAACTTACAAGTATGCACAGGAAGTCTGAGCATCAATGATGAATTCAGAGTGATTGCATACTCATAAAGCTGCAAAACTTACATTTGGTAAGACAAAACCACCAACATCTTGAGCATTTTAACACATAATGAATCTTGGGAAGAATAAAACCAGTCTCTCTATTACTGTCAAAAGCTTTATACATAAACCAACAAAACTCTGTCTTTTGCATAAGTATCCAACCCTTGATACATCCAAGTTCTTGCTATATATAGGAAATAAAGCTAAGCTATCTTGAGTCTCCTCAACAAGCATGAAGGGAGAACTCGATGATCTATCATTAACTAACAACCTTATCTATTCTTAAACAAACTTATTAAATACATCATGTATTATGCAATAAATACAAAGAGTCCTAATCCAATTTAAACTCTAATTCTAACTCCTCGTGAGTATGATGTCTTTCCTGATCTTTGACACCTGTCCTTTTTTGATATGGCTGAGCTGGATGTCTTTAGTACTCCATATCGACCTTGTATGCCAACTCTTTTAACTGCTCAGTCATGCTGGAGATGTCCCTGGCTTCTCGGTCCCTGCTTTCCTTAATCTGCTCGGATATATAACAGCATGTTTGAAGCCTTTAATAACCCCTGGTATGTACTGCTGCCATGTTGCTGATGTGCTGTAGGCGGGATTGATTGACATGTGTCTCTCTTTTCAAAAATAATTTCTCGCTCATGATATCAAACAGCTGTTCTGCATTTAAAATCATCACCTACAGCAGTTTCGTAGTGCGCTACGAAACTGCTGTGTGAATTAAAAAACACAGTCCTCCTTTTATTTAAACCAGTAGAGCCATGGTGGCCTGATCTTTGACAGCTGTGCTTTTTATTGAACAGCATATGCCCGTAATCTGAGCAGGTTCATTGGCTTCTTCAAGAAAATTTACAACAAAACCACCTTTTTGGCTTGAGATTGGAGCCTCGGCCTTCTCACAGGATAAACTTCAAGCTCCCTTGAAAATAATATGATCCACACTATCCTGCAAAGACCAAAATGAGTTGAGGAATACCTGCAACCAACTTGATTAGATCTTCTTAATGAATTCTAGAAAATGACCCAACTAGGGTGCTAAGGTTGTCCACCGAAATTGGGAAGAGACTAGCTAGGGTGGCAATGAGATTCACCGAAACTAGTGTGAGGCTCTCACTTGAAACCCTCAGACTGAAACTTGCATGAACTTATTTAAATGGCAAAGAGAGATGATGGGATAGAATACAGCCCTTCATTCTACTTCAGGAAAAGATTGATATGTTAAGAAACAAGTTTTAGCTAATGCAGCAAATATTCGTCCTCAGTAATCTGCTCCAAAATTGGTGACTTTGATCCACTGTCTGAAGATGGAGACAATTGGAAACTCACAGTCCATATATGGACCAATCTCCAAAGAATCTCAATCTATGGATACAACTGAAATTGGCCCTTTGTTTGTAAGGAGAAAAATGTGCCAGACCCCTGGAATTGCCAATCTCGTCCTCCTCAAAATTCGACCCTCTTTCAATTAGCAATGAATAAGTTTCAAAGGGCAGTGTATTTCTAAAAAATTCAGGCTTGTCACTTGTGCAAGAATTCTGGAACTGATTGGGATTAATAAGCCGAGCGAATGTCTTCAAGGTAAGACCCAACTCAGCCTCTCTAAAATTGGCACAATCACTCTGGTATAACTCAGCCTCGGCTACCTGGAATCACTTCGACCTCAGATACAGGAATGCCACTCTGCCCTCTTAAATCTGAAGTAACAATCAACTCGGCCTCCCTTAATTTGGCTAACTTTTACCTCTGCGACAGGGTTGGAATTCGGCCCTTTCTGCAAATTCCTCCATGTTCATGGTATATGATCCAATAATATGAGCTAGATCAATGAACTCGGAATCATTCGGATGTGCCATGGCAGTGTTCCACAGGCCACTGACGGCAAGAACCTGGCCTTCATCATCTTGAGAGGGTAGGTCCTTAAAAAACTTCATAATATTTGTTCGACGCTTACTTGGATTTGCCCCTTTCATAACACAAAAGAAACACCCTGGATATGGACAGTCAAAACGATTTTTATCCATGCCTCACCAATGAAGAAGAAGAAAAAGCCGCAACATTACCAAACATGCTTTGATAAGCCCTAAAGAGCTTTAGAAAAACTTAACTGCTGGTCTAGACATAGAGCCTTGGGATGTGCTGCCGAATGGGACCTTGATGACTACAGGGATCAAAGCTTACATGTATTCTCGACAGGATTTTGAGTATGCCTTTCAACAACGATTTTGCCATCTGAAGCATTATTATTTTCAGTCAAACAGTGTATGTATGATTCTACATAATATAGCCTACCGACTCAAACCAGGGTTTCGATTATCGTCAAAAATGACCCAATCGAATGCTCAGGCCCCTTTTCCTTGTGGCGGTCTATCACCGCCTCTGTCACTGCTATGACTCTTGTCAATCATATACCTGCTTCCTGAAGTCTCGAAGCTTATCAACATTGCCGCTGTCTGAGAATTGATGACGTGGATCGATGCTTTTTGAAATATATTCCTTTTGTTTTCTGATTGCCACCATGCCGCTTTACCGTCTTGACACCTGAACGCAGCACTAAATTATCCACATGGCCTTACGTTCACACTTCTGGTCTTCACTCTGCCCCTTCGCTCCTCTTCCGATTGCCACCTGTAGAAACATGTTCTGGATTAACATAGGCGTAACTTGGACAACGCCGAATCTTGGTATTTCCATCTGATTGGTTTGCTTCAGGCATGTCTCTGGTTTCTGGGGCATTTTCAAAACAGAGTCCTTTGCCATCTCCAGGAATAAAATCCATTCCAGATAGCTTCACCCGTTTTCCACATCGATGCACCATTAATGTTTGATTATCTACTCGAATCGGCCGAAACTCTGAAACACAAGGAACGGTTCCATACAGTGTTCCTTCATCAATTTCCGAAAAGTGGGCTGTGGAAACTCAAATACATTTCGCCCCCATTTCTCCATAGCTGCATTCACTTTTGTATCTGATCCATATCCACTACAATCAGTGCCAGAAGGATCGCCAGAGATGCTAATAGCTTCCACTGTGCTTTGTGAGTTTGAATTTCATTAGCAAACCTATCTAGGCCATGACTTTGAGGAGCAGATGAGGCCGAAGCTCTTTGTGTAGATTAGCAAACACATTCTCGTTGATTAAACTCGAGTTCTTGTATTTCTCCACAAAATCGTTCTTTTTTCTGAACTTGTCCTGATCAAGAAAATGCCATAGAGCCCACAGTTCTTCAACACTATTCTGCAAAGGTGTCCAGTAATCAACAACTTATTTTTGGCACTGAATTCACAGAGAGCAGTGTAGAGTGAGGTTTCACTGTTCTTCAATCGGTGTGTTTCATCAACCATGAAATAATTCCACTTGATCTTTAAGAGAATGGCCCTGTCTTTCAACACAACCTCATATATGGTCGATAATATGTTTAACTTAATAAGTCGGCCAGTCTTCTTGTTGGTATAAAATTCATATTCCTGGCAAACCTCTCTACTTGCAAGATTGCCAACATAAACAACAACATTCATGCTAGGTAGCCATTTACGGAATTCTTTTGCCGAGTTTGTTAATGTTGACAAAGGTACAATTACAAGGAAAGGACCGTGTATCTGCTGCGCATTCTGTAAAAACCCAAGCATTGACACAGATTGCATAGTTTTTCCAAGGCCCATCTCATCTGCAAGAATAACATTTGTATCATTCCTCTAGTTGTTCAACATAGACCACATATTTGTTATTTAAGGCAGAGACTTCACTTTCCAACTGCTAAAACACTTAAACATTTTGGCGCTGCGAAACTGCTAAAAGGGTTAATGTGCTTATTTGCAGACATTTAGCATCGAAATTTTGTCGGTGATAACAGAACCAACCCTAGAGAAAGAAGAAATGAATCCGATCATATCTTATAAAGCATTGGTAAGAATTACCACTCCTCAAACTCTCAAGATAGAAGGACATATCAAGAAGAAAAATGTTCAAGAAGTGAAAGATCACATTGAGCATCAAGAAATAAATCTAACCATATATTGCAATGCATTGGTAGGAATTACCACTCCTCAAACTATCAAGATAGAAGGACATATCAAGAAGAAAAAGGTAATAGTGTTGATTTATTCAGGCAATACCCATAATTTTATTCATTGTAAGATAGCGAAGGAATTGAATTACTTCCTATATCTAGCACTAGAGTGTCAAGTGATGGTTTCAAATGGAAGAACCATAAATTTCTCTGGAAAGTGCCATAATATCAAGCTCTCCATGGGAGAATATGTTTTGAATAGTCCAATGCTTTCCATTCCAATGGGTGGTGTTGATGTTATACTAGGAGTCCAGTGGCTACAATATTTGGGTACGATGACTTTTAATTTTGAAGAACATTTCTTGAATTTTTTTCAGAAGGAAAGGAAGCTGAATTAAGGGGTATCATAGGAAAACTGGGAAAGATAATCATCTCTAACGGAATGACAAAGCTTCTAAAGGAAGAACAACATGGCGTAATTGCACAATTATGTTCGCTAGAGGTTCCCACGTAGAAATCATCTGTTTCTCCAGATATCCAAAAATTCGTGGACAATCATTCCAAGATATTTGAGACTCCCAAAGGCCTCCCACCTATTTGTGATCATGATCATGCTATTCATTTTCGAGGAAGTGTTCCTCCAAATAGTAGGCCTTACAAATATCCCTTTGCACAAAAGAGTGAAATTGAACGTATGGTTGCAGAAATGCTAGAGGTTGGTATAATTCAACCTAGTCAAAGCTTTTTATCTGCTCCAGTGGTATTGGTACCAAAGAAGGATGTATCATGGCGCATGTGTCTGGATTATAGGGATATCAACAAGCTTACTATTAAAGATAAATTTCCCATTCTTGTCATTGACGAATTATTAGATGAATTACATGGAGAAATTTACTTCAGTAAGTTAGACCTTCATGCAGGATATCATCAAATCAGAATGAAGACCGAAGACATTCTGAAAACAACATTTAGAACTTATGAGGGTCATTATGAATTTTTGGTCATACCTTTTTCCCTTACCAATGCACCTTATACATTCAGAGGTTTGATGAATTCCATTTTCAAACCCTTTATTAGAAAATTTGTGTTAGTATTTTTTGATGATATACTAATCTACAACAAGTCTTGGAAGGATCATGTTCAAGATGTTGATAGAGTGCTCAGACTATTGGACAAGAAACAATTATATTCAAGAACATCCAAACGTTTCTTTAGAGTACAAGAGGTGGCATACTTGGGTCATATTGTATCTCATGAAGGTGTTAAGGTAGACCCTCAACAACAACAAGTTATCCAACTATTAAAGGATAACCTCACCTTGGCATAGAATCGAATGAAACAACAGGTAGATCAACATTGCATCGAAATAAGTTTTGATATAGAAGACTGGGTATTTTTACGAATACAACCATACAAAAAAATGTCCCTCAAGCAAGCTAAGAAGGATAATAAGTTATCACCAAAGTACTATGGTTCTTACAAGGCATTGCAAAATATTGTTACTATGGCATTCAAATTGAAGCTTCCTGCATCTTCCCAAGTGCCCCCAATTTTCCATGTTTCATGCTTAAATAAGTTTATAAGTGACATGATCCCAGTTCAAACAATATTGTTGGAACTTGAAGAGGAAAGAAAAATCATATTGGTACCTGAAGCAGTCACGAAAACAAGAACCCGACAACTATGAAATAGATCAATTTTAGAGTATCTCATAAAGTGGAAGAACTTACTTGCTCAAGATTCCACATGGGAGGATGAGAATTTTATACAAAAGCATCTAGAACTACTCAAGCGTTGAGGACACAACTTTTTGAAGGAGAGGGGCATGTTAGGTCCCTATACTATTAGTGTAACCCTTTATTGTTATTAGTGAAACCCCCTTATTCTATTGTTGTGCCCTTACATTATTATTTTTATGTCGGCTTTGATTACATTATGACCCCTTAGACTCCTATATATAGAAATGAGGTCTTGTCATTTGTATCATCCAAGAATTGTTCATTTGTGTAATGCAAAGGAGGTTTCCCCCTTGAAGAGGTTGAATTCTAAGGCATTTATGTTTCTTTTCTATGTTTTTGTGACCTGGTTTCATAACATGGGCTGAGAAAATGCCATCTAGAATTTGGTGTCCTTGGACAAAGCCCGATTGTTCCTGGCTGATGATGTGATGTAGGATAGGTTTCAGACATCTTACCAGAATTGTGGAGAGGATTTATAGATGAAATTGCAAAGGGTGATCGGTCTGAAATCATTGGGAGACAGGGCCTCCTGGGATTTATGAATGAGTGTAAGGAAAATGGAATTAAGGCTCAACCAGATTTGACGAAGATGATGAGATTCCTCCACCAAATCCCAGATGTCTTCAAGAAATACCAGTCCACTTTAAAGAATTTATCGGTGAATCTATCAGGACTAAGAGCTTTATTGGAGGGCATGACCTTGAACACTTCTTCCACTTCAGAAAACATGATGGAACTAAGCAAGGCGTCATTTCGTGTAGCAAAGACCAGGGAAGGGATATGTTGTATGATGGTTTGGATGGCTTTAGACCTAACATAGCCTTCGTATCTCAACAAGGAGGATATATATGTCTTCATTTCTTTCTCAATATATTTTTGGTGCTCATAGCAAGCGCTAGTAGATCCTTGGATTTGGGTGATTCGGTTGCATTGGAGATGATTGATCGTGGATCTATGAAAGAATTTAGTGTTGTGCTCACCCTCACACAACCACTGAATGCACGATTTATGACGCCAAAGGATCTCTTCTTGCTGTATTCTCTCTTCTAAATATCATATCATGAGAACCTCCTCCTCCGCCATCACTGGGGAGTGACCATCCCATATTATTGTCGTCTTGACTTCATCCAAGCAAGCTTCCATCTTGTGTTTCTCCTCAAAAATGTTGTCAAACTTTTCGTGATTCTAGGTTTTGATTCTGAGTTTGAGCGCGTGGAGTTTATTTTGGAAGGATTTCATCTTGTTGCTCGACGGATATTCCATCCTGATCCACTAGGACTCAAGATCCTATAAAAAACCGGGGTGCCGCAGCCAGAAGCTTTCAAATCGAAAGGGCTTTCTCTGAGGAGCAACTGTGGTAGTCACCACTAGACTAACAGGCCAGTGATCTGAGCCAAGGGAGGGTAGGATCTTGGTTTCAACATTTGGATCTTGTAAAATTAGAAGTTCTGAGAGGAGAAATCAATCCAACCGACTAGCCACCTGGTTCTATTAATCTCGTCTATTATTGCAAGTGTGAAGGCCATATTTGGGGAGCATGTCGACCAAGTGGATATCTTCTATGGTGCCATTGAATGCTAAGGATGAGGGGTCCAATATCTGAACTCGATCTCTCTTCTCTTCAATATTTTTTATCATATTTAAGTCCCCTCCAATAATCCAATCCTCTGTTGCCCAGGATCAACTCAACCCTCATAGTTGGGAGAGAAAGATGTCTTTATCTTGTGGAGTGGAGGGACGATAAACTGTTGTGAGACTTGCCATGCTTCTGTGCCTATCGATCTGAAGGTCATGGAAAGGGAGAAGTTGGAGCCGACTGAATATTTTAGCATGAATTTTTCTGGATCCCAAAGAGTAGCCAAAACCCCCGCAGCCCTGATCTCATCTATGTACATTGCTTTACTGCTCTTCCAACATCGTTGGCTATTCTCAATAATTTTATCTATATTAGTTTTTGTTTCTTGCAAAAGGAATGTTTTTGGCTTATATTTATCAATCTTTTACTTTAGGGATCGTATCTTACCTGGGTTGTTGAAGCCCCAGATGTTCCAAGAGATGATCTTCATTGGAATTTTGGGAAAGTAATCCACCAGTTGTCTCATCTGCCCTGAGTTCAACAGTAACTCCCCTGCTTCGTCGATCAAGTCTTTGGTTGACTTCCTCCCCATCTTGCCTTCTCCAAACCCCTTGGATCCACAATTGTGAGGGCCAATAAGTTGTTGCCTTGTCCTATACCCCGCCGATCTGGATCCGATTTTCCTGATCTAGTAGTCCATTCAGAGTAAAGATGTCTAAAGTGTGACAATTGATTCCTTAAAATGTATTTGACGTCTTATTTGATCCAGGTTTTGAAGATCTTCAAAATTTTCTCCTCTTCTGCACATAATCTATTGTCTTTCTCTTCCACTTCCAATAGTCTGCTACTATGGGTGAGGAATTCTTTGACCCATCGGTCATCCTCAATGTGTTCTGACATTTTCCTCTTGGTGGCCATCTTATCCACTGGGAGAAAAGGTTTCTTATCAACTTCCATAGATTGAATGATCTCCTTAAAGGAGGGAGGGGCTTCCATTGCATGCTCTAGATCTGGATCCAAGGCTGCTAAGGTGGAAAAAGGGTTGTTGGGATGGGGGTCGTCAGGGTTTCCATGACCTTGGTGTAGGTTTTAACCCCGTACAGAAATTACCTGCATACGAATTCTAAATCACAAGAAAAATAAAAATGCGAGAGCATAACACGTAAAACACATATACACAGAGATTTCC
>APFE031587378.1:0-19470 GCA_000404065.3 Pinus taeda | reverse complement strand
TAAATCACAGGAAAAATAAAAATGCGAGAGCATAACACATAAAACACATATACACAGAGATTTCCCACTGGATATCAAAACCGAGACTACCAGCTTGATTTTTCATTATATTCCTTTCAATGTTACAATACATATTTATACATGCCGAAGCATCCAATACCATGGACCGAAAAACCATCGCGTCCAAAACCATGGACCGAAAACCATAGGTAGGTTCGCCCAACCTAATATAACACAATAACACAACCCAACACTTGGGGGTCATCTTTGGCCGAGGCTGAGGGGCCTCCTTAGTCACTGGGAAAACCTTGGCTTCCTCCTTGATTGTCAGAGGTAACTATCTGAATAGATGACCATATTCATGCCACCACCGTCACTGAAAAGGGACATGTTCATAATCAAGAGGTTGGATCCAGGTGGAATCATGGTAAATCATCTCTATGGACTCTGACAATGGTTTTCAAATATTCATATGCACACAAATCCGGGCGAAATTTGCATGACAATGTCATTTTGTAATCTCAGAGATTTTGACGAATTAGCCAATCGAGTTTCCTATGCTTTACAATATATTGTGTTGCAATAAATCATCCAGTAATGAGTACAATCATACCTAAATGGGAGCCTCTTTGAATTCTTCCTTATTATGGTTATAACATTCCTCCCAACACCCAAGGGATAGCCCCGCACTACCCATGAAATATGGACCATTTTCAAAGATGTGTTTTTAGTCCTCCAGATCCTTGAATATGACGGTGAAATCAATTTTCTTGAAGACGGAGCTCAAATTGTACTCGGGGTGCCCATTTGTGTTGGATCCACGCAAAAATTTCTTGATCCATGGGTCAGATGCCCAAAAATTTGCAGATCATGGCGTGATATTTCATATACTAGCGGGCTTGCTCCAAGTGTTTATTAGGGATCACAAACTTGGGATTGGTTGATTCTTTAGGCAAACATCGGATTCTCCCTTCTCTCGCTTGCCACTACGCCCCCATGGCCAAGATTTCTTCAATGCCTGGTGCATTGATGATGACATCTGCATGATTCTTCCACCCATAGATGAACATGGTACATTTCATCATGTCCTTGAAGGACTGCAACCCCTCACGCCAAGGCGGGGGGCCATTCATTGTCGCTCCTTCCATCTACCAGCGCGATCTTCCAGAGCTTATAGGCTACAGTCAATTTGGATAGGTTAAGATCCATCAGGAAGGTGCTTAGTTGACAGGTTTAGAAACCCTAGCAGATCACCTTTAGAGCATCACATGTAAATAGAGGTTTTATATAACTTAATTTGAACATACGCTCATATTTTTTCCTATAACATCTCTACATTTAATTCTCTTCAAATATTTATTTCCCATGCCTAAAATATATACTAGCATTTGCACCAGATGTTGCAAAGAAAACGTCGTAAGGCATAAAGTGCGGAAATCCATTATCCATGTAGTGTGTGCATTATTCAACAAGGTGGATCTCTCTAAATTTGTTACAAACATTTATGTTGTTGCATTGCTAATTTATTTAGAATCTACTACTACCTCCTCTTCTTGGATATTAAATTTCTTATCACCCCATGATGACAATCCCTCTAATTATTGGCATCACAATTTTTTCCACTTTAGTGGCTTTACCTTCAACCTAAAGAAACATGAATTTGAGTCACTCAATTAAAAAGAAATTGCTAAATTGCTATTTATCAGGTTTTGAGTAAAAACAATTAATAACTCATATTTACAACACTTTAAATATTTACAACCTTTTAAGTCTTGTATTTATAACTCATATTTATAACCCTTTAAAATGAAACTAACTATCTATATTTTTATTAATAACAAAAAGAATCTTCTTTATAAAACCGACACTCACATGCTACTCCTATATATTTATCTTATATTTAATATTCAGTGTCCATCAATTGAATGACAAGATGAAAGCTCAACTTAATTTCACATTTCTAAACTCCTTTGTGGGAATTCATGTCCCATTAATTTAATGGCAATATGAAGTTTCAAATACAGTACACATTTTATACCAAATTCGGAGAGTTCATGAACAAACTTTCAAGGTTTTAATGGATCTAGGTCATTTGTATTTTCTCTCATGTTCTGGGTCATTTGTATTTTCTCTGATGTTGACTATACTAGCAATTGTCCCAAAAGGTACAAACTTTAAAATCCTTTTAATGATCGAGCCTTATGTGAAAACAATCATATTGATCCACTAGTGTACATTGATTTGTTACATTTGTCTTGGTCTATAATAGAGGTGTAACAAATATGCATTGAAATCCTAGAATTTTAAGCATATAACCCATTAAAACGTGACTTAAAAGTTTAATTGGTAATTATTTATTCAGTAATTTGTACATTGTTAGTTGCAATTTCTCTTGAAAACCAATGTTTATATCAAAATAATTAACACTCACTTCTCCTGTAGTCTAGTGTTTCTTTATTTGATCGTGGTACTCAAGATTGCCTTCTTCCAAAGTATCAAATGTGAAGATGATATCTTATGTGTTTCCGCTTTCTCAATAGGTTCATGTGATTATTATTATTTTTGGTGTTAATGTTTATGTATTTTTTATGCCCATCCATTATTTATTATCTAAACATTTATGTTTGAAAATCCGTAAGTGGCTAGTGTGGAAATTGCAAGGTATGTTGAGAATTTGGTTATCTAGTAAGCTTAGAGTCATTTTTGAGTCATTATCTTTACCATCTCAGGAAGTAGAGGAAGAAGAAAAGCCTATTGAATTGAAAAAGAACCCTAAAAAGTATTAGGATCCATGGGTCATTTTTTTGCATCATGTAGGAAGATAACATGGCTAATTGATTATGCCACATGAAGAATTAGCCTTTGCCAATATTTAGGCTTATAACTAGGTGATTTTTTCTACTAATATTCTTATACCAATTTACCATGATAATTCTCTTTTAAATTAAAATGTTGTTTGCAGGCTATCGCGGGAGTCGAGCATTTGCTCCCTGAAAATATACCTTCAAGGTTCCTTAGGTGGATAGCAGAGCTACTATACTTGACATTGGCAGTGTCCAGTAGTTTTTCTAGCCCAAAATCTGCTATGTATGGCTCCATGTAAAAGCCCAAAAGGATGTTGCTTGGCTTAATATTTGCATGAACAAACTTCTTTTCAAGTAAATAAGCCAGGCCTCTGGCTACTCCCTTTGCAATTTTAATCCTGGCCAACCATGAAAGATAAAAGGGAGAGTTTGATGACCATCCTGCAAGATTAGAGAGATATAGTGTTAGTCAAAGGATCTGAAAAGGATAGGCCACTAAGAACCTTAGAAGTTGAACAAGATGATCAAAATTAGCATGTAACAAGAGGAGAATAACCATTCAAACCCTACATGATAATGGACTCCCTTTTGCAATGATTACAGAGAACTGGATTTGGCTATCCATAATGTTGAAATTGAAAAGGAATCAATACTCTTTGATAAGCAAGGAAAGCATTACACTCGACCTCAGGGAACTCAGTGGGTAAAATTATCAATACCTAGTTATAACAAAATACAGAGAACCCAGTGAACAAAATGACAAATATCCAATTTAAATGAACCACAGAGAACACGATGAAAAAAAAAGATAAATATCCATCTTAAATATAAAAGAGAAATGAAATAAACTGCAACATATCCTTGAAACAAAACAAAAGGGTTGATATATATTCTAAAGAAGAGAAAACAAGGATGGACTCTGCAGAATCCAGTAATATGGTATAATGGACTTGTTCAATATATAACAGTAGAAAAATTCCATAGAAACCGATATAAATACTACAGCCAATTGTTCTCCAGTTAAGTAAGAAGATGTTATGTAGAATAAGATACAAATACAAGCACAGGGTCACTTGTCTTATTTCATGGTCTTCCTAAGAAGGCTTATGAAAGAAGTTGTGTAGCATTCTCATGGTATTGATAAATTATCATTTGTTGCTGAGATGAACATGTATATATAAATATTATAACCTGAAAAAGGAGCAATTTCTTCTTTGTATATGCAAACTATAGCTGAACCAATAAATCTAATTTTCTTTATTGATTTGCATCAATTTCTTTTGGTCCAACCAGCAATTGAAATCCATCCCCTGCCACTGCAACAATAATACACCATATATCACCTTCACATTAAAATTGAGAATGAGCTGCAAGTAAACTGTGAGAACGTTGATGCCTCATAAGCATAGAGTTAAGTTTGCTCCCTGAGTTTTGCTACAATCCTCAACTGTAGAAATATTGAAATTTTTAAGAAGACTCTGGAGATTTCATAAGCAGCTGAGTTGACAGCAAATTTTGTCTGAGTCCCAATCATAGAGGTGTCTATATCAGTTATGCTAATGTCTAAGTAGAGTTGTTGAATACAGAATGTGGGTGTAAGTCCTCATCTGTGTCCAACTTATGTCAAAGCAAGGATGCTACATATGAAGAAAGAATTGGTTAATCAGTTGTGGATGATGGCATTTTTTCTAGAAAATTCAATACCTCCTTCATTGATGGTCTCTTTTGAGGGGAAGTAGAAGCACAATTCAATGTAATCCCCACAGACACTAAGATTTCTTCCCTTCCTTCAACCTCTGGTTGAAGAGTAGGATCTATGATGCGCAAAAGGCGATGCATGTCGTCAACAAAGTTTTGACCCCATGCCGCAAAATCCTTAACTGAAGGTGGCTTCCCAGTAAGAATCTCCAGAAAAATAACCCCAAAGGAATAAACATCCCACTTTTGGTTGGGTTTGAGAGTTTTCAATGCCTTTAGGGCCTAGTAAGGAGATACAAAGTTCTTGGATGTGCCTGGACTGCTCAGCAAATCAGGGGTTGTTTGGAGGTTATCGCAGGAGCCAGTGGAGCATTTGCTCCCTGAAAATATACCTTCAAGGTTCCTTAGGTGGATAGCTGAGCTGCTATACTTGACAATGGCAGTGTCCAGTAGCTCTTCTAGACCAAAATATGCTATGTATGTCTCCATGTCAAAGCCTAGAAGGATGTTGCTTGGCTTAGTATTTGCATGAACAAACTTCCTTTCATGTAAATAAGCCAGGCCTCTAGCTACTCCCTTTGCAATTTTAATCTTGGCCAACCATGGCAGATAAAAGGGAGAGTTTGATGACCTTCCTGCAAGATTGGAGAGATATAGTGTTAGTCAAAGGATCTGAAAAGGATAGGCCACTAAGAACCTTAGAAGCTGAACAAGATGATCAAGATTACCATGCAACAAGAGGAGAATAACAATTCAAACCCTACATGATAATGGACTCCCTTTTGCAATGATTACAGAGAACTAGATTTGGTTATCCAGAATATTGAAATTGAAAAGGAATCAATACTCTTTGATAAGCAATACTCTTCAATAAGCAAGGAAAGCATTATACTCGACCTCATGGAACTCATTGGGTAAAATTATCAATAAGTAGTTAATATTGATTTGCATCAATTTCTTTTGGTCCAACCAGCAATTAAAATCCATCCCCTGCAATTGCAACAATAATACACCATATATCACCTTCCCAAGTTGCCTCAATGTCAGCTAAGAGTTTTTTCTTCCTCCCTTCCAATCGGGTTAGGAGTGGCTTTGATATTGTGTGAGACTTGGTCAACCATGGATGTCTCTCAAGATAATTTATTTCCATCATAGGTAGCTCCCATCCTCAACCCCTTCCCATGAGGTTTGAACTTGAGATCTAATGGAGACTAGATCTCATATAAACCAATGGTCTACACCTCGTGGATTTAAGATCACTATGTATACATGCTAAATTTCATATATAAATGCATTCCTAGATTTGTTAGTTGCCATTAGACTATGACTCTGGTTTATTGAGATTAAATTTGAGTAGCAAATATCATTGTTTGCATATTTAATTGCAGTTAATCCTTTTAATCCTAGTATTTGATTTCACATCTAAATTCTATACACATGATTCGATCTATTATGGAATCTTCACATATCATGTATGTGGATGTTGATTAGGTATTTTAGTTATCTCTTTTAATCCTATATTTGATTTCACATCTAAATTTTGTACACGTGATTGGCTCTACTATGGAATCTTTGCATATCATGTATGTGGGATGTTGATTAGGTTTGCTTGTTGATTTCAGAGATGAAATATAATTTCGCCTATGTTTTGCATACAAAATATGTTCTACTATGGGAGAGTACAATTGAAAAACAATATAGGAAATCTGATTGGAGAGCAAAAGAAATTATGAATTGGAGAGCCCCTATGACCATGGGAGGTGTGTCTGCATAGATGACATACTGTAACTCTCAAAACCCCCTTCACAAGTATTGACAAACTGGTAATTGTCTTCAACCATTTCACATCCTGCTCACAAACTCAAACTAAACAATTTTTAGACCCGTACCTTCTATTTTGGTGTTAAATGGTTAATCAAATGCATTGGTGTGACAATATGCATATTTTCAGCGTAAAAGTTGGAAAAAGGATACAGAGTATTTCTTGAAAAAGGATACGAAGTATTTCTTGAAGATGTAAATCATAATATGACTCATCATAAATAATTTTTCTGAGATTCAGAAGGTTACAAGCAAAGGCAGGAAATCAACCCCAAGATTTCTCCAGGTGCTTCTCTATCCATTTTCATTCTATTCAAAAACAACACTGAAAAATTATTTGAAATATCTCTCTACCAGTACTATTACAAACCTTTTAACACAATGATCTGTCAATTTGACCTGCAACATATGATGCCAGTCCAGAATCCATTGTCTGCAAGGAAAAACCAACTAAAGGAAGAATCTTGGACCTTGAATATTGGAATAACTAAAAACAACATCCTTCTATTTAAAGAACACATAAAATGGAATACATACCTTCTCCATTTTCCCAAGATCCAAACCTTCGAAATTCTTTAAGGTAAGATATGGAGGCAATGCGAATCTACATTTTTGACAAAGAAAAATCAATAGAAGTCAAAAACAATTATGGATCCAGAATTGAATCTCAACACAGAGGTGTGCCTTACTGTCTAGCATGTATGAGTGGATATCACAATGACACTTTTCAGAACATTAGATACCTCAGTGTCAGACAAGGGATGAACAAAGAGGAATCCCAGATAAAATGGAGACTTGTGGCTTATTTTAAGTTTGATACATTATAGGTGCTAAATGCTTTTTCTAACCTTAGCGTCGCTTCTGATCCTAAAAGAATTCCACAATGTTCTGATTGTTATTGAGAGATGAGAAAGTGTTAAAACATGGGTACAAACTCATAACGTTAAAGAGGAGTATACTCTGAATATAATATTTATCCCACGTGTCTACCTAGTCCTGTCAGCAAATCTAAAATAACTAATCTTACCATTGGTTTAGGAGCCCATAATACAATTGGATGGAAACAAACTCAATTACATCTCAGAAAACATGGGAAGACAATCATATGGGTGGAAATGATAAACTTACATAAAGTTGAAAAAAGTGAATGCCTAGTCTAGTTGAAGCAACCTCTTCAACACTTGATGTAGCCCGTGAAGAAAGCGTCTACAAAAAATATGTCCAAGCCTCAATTTTTATCAACACAACAAACTATTTCAACATCCAAAATCATTATAATTTCTTAAATCCTTAATAGCTAGAAGGAAATTAAAACATTTAGAAGATCGATCCCACAAAGAGAAGATCGATGCCCAAACCACTATAGTTCCAGCAGCTCTTGCAGTAGCATACTCTCCTGTAAAATATGATGGATCCACTTTCAGAAAATATATGCATCAAAATAGGATGTTAACTATAATACAATAATCTAATGCATACCTTCGGGATGAGCCATCTTTTGCAATCATAATAGGCATTGATATCTTGAATCCCAACACAGTGGTACTCAGATCCACCTTTGTTACATCAACCAATATATAGGGACGGAACCTAATACATACAACATCAACCAAAATCTTTGTAATAATGTCAATTCCCCTTATGCTGTAATGAAAGAGGTGCCATAATGTTCAAAAGTTTGGCCCGAGACAGGGTGACTAAAATTGAAAATTATAGCTATTCAATGTTTATCTAATCTGATTGCAGTCATAAAGTTGGTGAAAACAAAAATACGGGAGCTGAAGGTACATCTTTTTCAAATGACTATGTATTAGCTGAAGGTACAGTAGCTAAACACGGGAGATTGTGGAATCCAGAAGAAACTCATAATATGCAAGCAATTGAAGGGCTATCTTTGTAAAAAAAATAAAAAACAACCATGCAGAAACAAATTGAACCATTTCACATCCTACTCACAAACTGAAACTAAACAATTTTTAGACTCGTGCCTTCTGTTAGTGGATATCATAATGAGACTTTTCAGAACATTAGATACCTTAGTGTCAGACAAGGGATGAACAAAGAGGAACCCCAGATAAAATGGAGACTTCTGACTTATTTTAAGTTTGATACATTATAGGTGCTAAATGATTTTTCTAGCCCTAGCATCGCTTCTGATCCTAAAAGAATTCCACAATGTTCTGATTTTTATTGAGAGCTGAGAAAGTGTTAAAACATGGGTACAAAATCATAACGTTAAAGAGGAGTATACTCTGAATATAAGATTTATCCCACGTGTCTACCTAGTCCTGCCAGCAAATCTAAAATAGAATGAATTTTCACTACCTATTTCTAATGTCAGACTCCCTCAGCCCAAGTCGAGGTGTGTCCACAGTCAGTGCAATTGCCTTAAAATCAGCCCTCTCTGCTCTTCTAACAAGTTGTGCAACAACATTCCTATTCTTGTAAACCTACCAGCAATGACATCTAATTTTAACACCACTCATACATCCACATTTAGTAAACCCAACACAATATAACTTACCATTGGTTTAGGAGCCTATAATACAATTGGATGGATATGAACTCAATTACATCTCAGAAAACATGGGAAGACAATCATATGGGTGGAAATGATAAACTTACATAAAGTTGAAAAAAGTGAATGCATGTTCCAGTTGAAGCAAACTCTTCAACACTTGATGTAGCCCATGAAGAAAGTGTCTACAACAAATATGTCCAAGCCTCAATTTTTATCAACACAACAAACTATTTCAAAATCCAAAATCATTATAATTTCTTAAATCCTTAATAGCTAGAAGGAAATTAAAACAATCAGAAGATCAATCCCACAAAGAGAAGACCGATGCCCAAACCATTATAGTTCCAGCAGCTCTTGTAGTAGCATACTCTCCTGTAAAAGATGATGGATTCACTTTCGAAAAATTTATGCATCAAAATAGGACTACAATACAATAATCTAACGCATACCTTCGGGATGAGCCATCTTTTGCAAGGCAGTTGGAGCAATCATAATAGGCATTGATATCTTGAATCCCAACACAGTAGTACTCAGATCCACCTTTGTTAAATCAACCAATATACGAGGATGGAACCTGATACATACAACATCAACCAAAAGCTTTGTAATAATGTCAATTCCCCTGATGCTTGTATTGAAAGAGGTGCCATGATGTTCAAAAGTTTGGCTCAAGACAGGGTGACTAAAATTGAAATTATAGTTATTCAATGTTAATCTAATCTGATTGTAGTCATAAAGATGGTGAAAAAATAGATATGGCAGCTGAAGGTACATGTTTTTCAAATGACTATGTATTAGCTAGAGGTATAGTAGCTAAACAGGGGAGATTGTGGAATCCATAAGAAACTCATAATATGCAAGCAATTGAAGGGCTATCTTTGTAAACAAAATAATAAACAACCATGCAGAAACAAATTGAACCATTTCACATCCTTCTCACAAACTCAAAGTAAACAATTTTTAGACCCATGCCTTCTGTTTTGGTGTTAAATGGGTAATCAAATGCATTGGTGTGACAATATGCATATTTTCAACGTAAAAGTTGGAAAAAGGATAGAAAGTATTTCTTGAAAAAGGATACGAAGTATTTCTTGAAGATGTAAATCATAATATGACTCATCATAAATAATTTTTCTGAGATTCAGAAGGTTACATGCAAAGGCAGGAAATCAACCCCAAGATTTCTCCAGGTGCTTCTCTATCCATTTTCATTCTATTCAAAAACAACACTGAAAAATTATTTGAAATATCTCTCTACCAGTACTATTACAAACCTTCCAACTCAATGATCTGTCAATTTGACCTACAACATATGATGCCAGTCCAGAATCCGCTATCTGCAAGGAAAAACCAACTTAAGGAAGAAGTTTGGACCTTGAATATTGGAAGAACTAAAAACAAAATCCTTCTATTTAAAGAACTCATAAAATGGAATACATACCTTCTCCATTTTCCCAAGATCCAAACCTGCGAAATTCTTTAAGGTAAGATATGGAGGCAATGCAAATCTACATTTTTGACAAAGAAAAATCAATAGAAGTAAAAAACAAGTATGGATCCAGAATTGAATCTCAACACAGAGGTGTGCCTTACTGTCTAGCATGTATGAGTGGATATCACAATGAGACTTTTCAGAACATTAGATACCTCAGTGTCAGACAAGGGATGAACAAAGAGGAATCCCAGATAAAATGGAGACTTCTGGCTTATTTTAAGTTGGATACATTATAGGTGCTAAATGCTTTTTCTAACCTTAGCGTCGCTTCTGATCCTAAAATAATTCCACAATGTTCTAATTGTTATTGAGAGCTGAGAAAGTGTTAAAACATGGGTACAAACTCATAACGTTAAAGAGGAGTATACTTTGAATATAATATTTATCCCACGTGTCTACCTAGTCTTGTCAGCAAATCTAAAATAACTGATCTTACCATTGGTTTAGGAGCCTATAATACAATTGGATGGAAACAAACTCAATTACATCTCAGAAAACATGGGAAGACAATCATATGGGTGGAAATGATATACTTACATAAAGTTGAAAAAAGTGAATGCCTAGTCTAGTTGAAGCAACCTCTTCAACACTTGATGTAGCCCGTGAAGAAAGTGTCCACAACAAATATGTCCAAGCCTCATTTTTTATCAACACAACAAACTATTTCAACATCCAAAATCATTATAATTTCTTAAATCCTTAATATCTAGAAGGAAATTAAAACATTTAGAAGATCGATCCCACAAAGAGAAGATTGATGCCCAAACCACTATAGTTCCAGCAGCTCTTGCAGTAGCATACTCTCCTGTAAAAGATGATGGATTCACTTTCAGAAAATATATGCATCAAAATAGGATGTTAACTGTAATACAATAATCTAATACATACCTTCGGGATGAGCCATCTTTTGCAATCATAATAGGCATTGATATCTTAAATCCCAACACAGTGGTACTCAGATCCACCTTTGTTACATCAACCAATATACAGGGACGGAACCTAATACATACAACATCAACCAAAATCTTTGTAATAATGTCAATTCCCCTGATGCTTGTAATGAAAGAGGTGCCGTAATGTTCAAAAGTTTGGCCCGAGACAGGGTGACTAAAATTGAAAATTATAGCTATTCAATGTTTATCTAATCTGATTGCAGTCATAAAGTTGGTGAAAAAAATGATACGGGAGTTAAAGGTACATCTTTTTCAAATGACTATTTATTAACTGAAGGTACAGTAGCTAAACACAGGAGATTGTGGAATCCAGAAGAAACTCATAATATGCAAGCAATTGAAGGGATATCTTCGTAAAAAAATAAAAAACAACCATGCAGAAACAAATTGAACCATTTCACATCCTGCTCACAAACTCAAACTAAACAATTTTTAGACCCGTGCCTTCTGTTAGTGGATATGATAATGAAACTTTTCAGAACATTAGATACCTTAGTGTCAGACAAGGGATGAACAAAGAGGAACCCCAGATAAAATGGAGACTTCTGCCTTATTTTAAGTTTGATATTATAGTTGCTAAATGATTTTTCTAGCCCTAGCGTCGCTTCTGATCCTAAAAGAATTCCACAATGTTCTGATTTTTATTGAGAGCTGAGAAAGTGTTAAAACATGGGTACAAACTCATAACGTTAAAGAGGAGTATACTATGAAATATAAGATTTATCCCACGTGCCTACCTAGTCCTGTCAGCAAATCTAAAATAGAATGAATTTTCACTACCTATTTCTAATGTCAGACTCCCTCAGCCCAAGTCGAGGTGTGTCCATAGTCAGTGCAATTGCCTTAAAACTAGCCCTCTCCACTCTTCTAACAAGTTGTGCAACAACATTCCTATTCTTGTAAACCTACCAGCAATGACATCTAAATTTTAACACCACTCATACATCCACATTTAGTAAACCCAACACAATATAACTAATCTTACCATTGGTTTAGGAGCCTATAATACAATTGGATGGATATGAACTCAATTACATCTCAGAAAACATGGGAAGACAATCATATGGGTGGAAATGATAAACTTACATAAAGTTGAAAAAAGTGAATGCATGGTCCAGTTGAAGCAAACTCTTCAACACTTGATGTAGCCCATGAAGAAAGTGTCTACAAAAAATATGTCCAAGCCTCAATTTTTATCAACACAACAAACTATTTCAAAATCCAAAATCATTATAATTTCTTAAATCCTTAATAGCTAGAAGGAAATTAAAACAATCAGAAGATCAATCCCACAAAGAGAAGACCGATGCCCAAACATTTATAGTTCCAACAGCTCTTGTAGTAGCATACTCTCCTGTAAAAGATGATGGATTCACTTTCGGAAAATATATGCATCAAAATAGGACTACAATACAATAATCTAATGCATACCTTCGAGATGAGCCATCTTTTGCATGGCAGTTGGAGCAATCATAATAGGCATTGATATCTTGAATCCCAACACAGTGGTACTCATATCCACCTTTGTTACATCAACCAATATACGAGGATGGAACCTGATACATACAACATCAACCAAAATCTTTGTAATAATGTCAATTCCCCTGATGCTTGTATTGAAAGAGGTGCCATGATGTTCAAAAGTTTGGCTCAAGACAGGGTGACTAAAATTGAAATTATAGTTATTCAATGTTTATCTAATCTGATTGTAGTCATAAAGATGGTGAAAAAATAGATATGGCAGTTGAAGGTACATGTTTTTCAAATGACTATGTATTAGCTGGAGGTATAGTAGCTAAACAGGGGAGATTGTGGAATCCATAAGAAACTCATAATATGCAAGCAATTGAAGGGCTATCTTTGTAAAAAAAATAATAAACAACCATGCAGAAACAAATTGAACCATTTCACATCCTTCTCACAAACTCAAACTAAACAATTTTTAGACCCATGCCTTCTGTTTTGGTGTTAAATGGGTAATCAAATGCATTGGTGTGACAATATGCATATTTTCAGCTTAAAAGTTGGAAAAAGGATACAGAGTATTTCTTGAAAAAGGATACGAAGTATTTCTTGAAGATGTAAATCATAATATGACTCATCATAAATAATTTTTCTGAGATTCAGAAGGTCACAAGCAAAGGCAGGAACTCAACCCCAAGATTTCTCCAGGTGCTTCTCTATCCATTTTCATTCTATTCAAACACAATACTAAAGAATTATTTCAAATATCTCTCTACCAGTACTATTACAAACCTTCCAACTCAATGATCTGTCAATTTGACCTGCAACATATGATGCCAATCCAGAATCCGTTGTCTGCGAGAAAAAACCAACTTAAGGAAGAAGTCTGGACCTTGAATATAGGAAGAACTAAAAACAAAATCCTTCTATTTAAAGAACTCATAAAATGGAATACATACCTTCTTCATTTTCCCAAGATCCAAACCTTCAAAATTCTTTAAGGTAAGATATGGAGGCAATGCGAATCTACATTTTTTGACAAAGAAAAATCAATAGAAGTCAAAAACAATTATGGATCCAGAATTGAATCTCAACACAGAGGTGTGCTTTACTGTCTAGCATGTATGAGTGGATATCACAATGAGACTTTAAAGAACATTAGATACCTCAGTGTCAGACAAGGGATGAACAAAGAGGAATCCCAGATAAAATGGAGACTTCTGACTTATTTTAAGTTTGATACATTATAGGTGCTAAACGCTTTTTCTAACCCTAGTGTCACTTCTGATCCTAAAAGAATTCCACAATGTTATGATTTTTATTGAGAGCTGAGAAAGTGTTAAAAAATGGGTACAAACTCATAACGTTAAAGAGGAGTATACTCTAAATATAAGATTTATCCCACATGTCTACCTAGTCCTATCAACAAATCTAAAATAGAATAAATTTTCACTACCTATTTCTAATGTCAGACTCCCTCTACCCAAGTCGAGGTGTGTCCACAGTCAGTGCAATTGCCTTAAAACCAGCCATCTCCACTCTTCTAACAAGTTGTGCAACAACATTCCTATTCTTGTAAACTTGCCAGCAATGACATCTAAATTTTAACACCACTCATACATCCACATTTAGTAAACCCAACGCAATATAACTGATATTACCATTGGTTTAGGAGCCTATAATACAATTGGATGGATATGAACTCAATTACATCTCAGAAGACATGGGAAGACAATCATATGGGTGGAAATGATAAACTTACATAAAGTTGAAAAATGCGAATGCCTGGTCCAGTTGAAGCAACCTCTTCAACACTTGATGTAGCCCATGAAGAAAGCGTCTACAACAATAATGTCCAAGCCTCAATTTTTATCAACACAACAAACTATTTCAAAATCCAAAATCATTATAATTTCTTAAGTCCTTCATAGCTAGAAGGAAATTAAAACATTCAGAAGATCGATCCCACAAAGAGAAGACCGATGCCCAAACCATTAAAGTTCCAGCAGCTCTTGCAATAGCATACTCTCTTGTAAAAGATGATGGATTCACTTTCAAAAAATATATGCATCAAAATAGGATGTTAACTGCAATACAATAATCTAATGCATACCTTTGGGATGAGCCATCTTTTGCATGGCAGTTGGAGCAATCATAATAGGCATTGATATCTTGAATCCCAACACAGTGGTACTTAGATCCACCTTTATTACATCAACCAATATACAGGGACCAAACCTGATACATACAACATCAACCAAAATCTTTGTAATAATGTCAATTCCCCTCATGCTTGTAATGAAAGAGGTGCCATAATGTTCAAAAGTTTGGCCCAAGACAGGGTGACTAAAATTGAAAATTATAGCTATTCAATGTTTATCTAATCTGATTACAGTCATAAAGATGATGAAAAAATAGATACGGGAGATGAAGGTACATCTTTTTCAAATGACTATGTATTAGCTAAAGGTACAGTAGCTAAACAGGGGAGATTGTGGAATCCATAAGAAACTCATAATATGCAAGCGATTGAAGGGCTATCTTTGTAAAAAAAAATAAAAAACAACCATGCAGAAACGAATTGAACAAGATTTCCTGCAGATATACATGAAATGGAAAAAAGAGAACAAGAGAACCCACCATAATAGGCATTTTCCAAGCTTCCATGTGGAATGTAGTCATAAACCAGTAGTTTTTCCTCTATACCCCAATAGAAATCCCAGAGGCGAACAATGTTGGGATGTTTAACCCTACCGATTGCTTTAGCTTCTACTTCAAAATCCTTGTACTTTTCCAAACCACCATCACCAAGTCGCCTTACTGCAAAAGTGAGCCCAGCTTCCAAAACTGCCTTATACAATATAGGATAACCACTAGCACCCAATATATATGCGGAGGCTCTGAGTAACTTATCTAATTCCAAGTCAAGATCTCCATTTAATGTCACAAAAGTTCCTTGTTGTTGATCTCCATTGTCCGAGATACTTCCATCTGAGCTCTCATCAACTTTTTTAAGGCAGAGCCATCCAACTCTACCCGAACTGGAAGAACAGTCTCCATTGTCGTCCAACTGAATATTCCTGGTATTAGGCCCATCTTTTTTTTTATTTAAATTTTAAATTTTAATAATTTTTTATATAATTTTTGAAGATCACATATCCTAATAAGCATTTTTCAAAGTATTAAATAATTTTTAATTTTGATTGATTAGTTTTTAAAAAAATTCTTTGAGTCAAAAGTTTGCTTTCAAACACATGGTCCTAAAAATTCCCTTCAATATTGTCGAATCATCTTGTCATGAGTCATAGTATCCTTAAAATATTTAACACTTTAGATGATAAAAAATTAAAGAGACAGGCACATGCTTTTTCTTTTGAACTTCAAGAGAGCAAACCCTCATTGATTTAAATACTTTTGAATATAAACTTGATTACAGAGACTTTTTCTTTTGAACTTCAAACCCTGATTGATTTAAATACTCTTGAATATAAACTTGATTAGAAATAAAGAGACATACTAATGGCTTTGTCTTTTGAACTTCAAGAAAGAAAAGCTTTATTGATTTAAATACTCTTGAATATAAACTTGAACTTGTAGTAAGTGGTTCAATCCATGTTAGCCCAAATTTCATTATGTTGGAATCTATGAGAACTTGTAGGAAGCAGTTGAATCCATGATATCCCCAAATTGCATTGCCATGGAATATGTGTGTCAGAAATATGATTTAAATGTTTGTAAGCGTAAGAGAACAATTAATTAAATGCACTAAACTTCTGAACAAATTAATTTATTGTTAAAACTCTCTCACTATTAGAATCCACTCTACAGTGCATGAAGTTTGAGCTGGTGTAGCAGTGTCACCTTCAACTCCTGTACCTTAGATTCTATCAGCAGGGCCTCTCTTTTTCTTTTACCCCTCTTCGCCTTCAATGACGATTGGGTGCTCTCTCTGTTCGAGACCTCTCAGGCTAGCTCTTCAAAACTTTTTAGCTTACAATAAAATGGTTCAAAGTGATTGTTCTAGTTTATAGATCCACCTTACAATAGTAAGCCCTTGCATCCATACACAAAACCCTTCGAACGAAGGAGGAAAGCACTTATTTAATATGAGCTAGTTCTTCATCCTTAGTAGATTCTTTGTAAACTGCAATGTTGGTATAGGATCTGGAGCACAAAATATAGACAATGAAGTCAATTGATGTGAGGGTTGCTAATAACAGGTAGAAGCGATCCATGTGCCCCTTGTTCAGGTTTCCTGGTATCCAACCCGGTCTATCTTCCTTATTTGTCACATACATTATGACTGTCACCAGCAAACTGCTCACATAATTGCCAAACGATATTGAGGTCATGCATAGGGCACTTCCAAAGCTTCGGAGTGCATTAGGGAACTGACTATTGAAAAATTCTAGCTAATCCACATACATGAACACCTCTGAAGCACCGATCAGAGCGTACTGAGGAATCTGCCAGAAAATGCTGAGGGAGCTTGGACTATCGGGTATGATTTTGTTGTCTACTTCTTTCAGCTAATAAATCTCAACTACGTCAACAGCAACCATGGCGAGCATACCCATGATCAACCCCACTCCCATCCTCTGTAGCTTGGTGAAACCCTTTGGATTGCATGTGACCTTATAACCAAAAGGAACTAACACCCGCTTGTATAAATCTATCCACACTGTAACACTGAAAATATCAAACATGGACATTGCACCGGCTGGAACATTGAAGCTACCCAATTTTAACACCACTCATACATCCACATTTAGTAAACCCAACGCAATATAACAGATCTTACCATTGGTTTAGGAGCCTATAATACAATTGGATGGATATGAACTCAATTACATCTCAGAAAACATGGGAAGACAATCTTATGTGTGGAAATGATAAACTTACATAAAGTTAAAAAAAAGCAAATGCCTGGTCCCGTTGAAGCAACCTCTTCAACACTTGATGTAGCCCATGAAGAAAGCGTCTACAACAAATATGTCCAAGCCTCAATTTTTATCCACAACAAACTATTTCAAAATCCAAAATCATTATAATTTCTTAAATCCTTAATAGCTGGAAGGAAATTAAAACATTCAGAAGATCGAGCCCACAAAGAGAAGACCGATGCCCAAACCATTATAGTTCCAGCAACTCTTGTAGTAGCATACTCTCCTGTAAAAGATGATGGATTCACTTTCAGAAAATATATGCATCAAAATAGGACTACAATACAATAATATAATGCATACCTTCGGGATGAGCCATCTTTTGCATGGCAGTTGGAGCAATCATAATAGGCATTGATATCTTGAATCCCAACACAGTGGTACTTAGATCCACCTTTGTTACATCAACCAATATACAAGGATGGAACCTGATACATACAACATCAACCAAAATCTTTGTAATAATGTCAATTCCCCTTATGCTTGTAATGAAAGAGTTGCCATAATGTTCAAAAGTTTGGCCCAAGACAAGGCGACTAAAATTGAAAATTATAGCTATTCAATGTTTATCTAATCTGATTGCAGTCATAAAGATGGTGAAAAAATAGATACGGGAGCTGAAGGTACATCTTTTTCAAATGACTATGTATTAACTGAAGGTACAGTAGCTAAACAGGGAGATCGTGGAATCCATAAGAAACTCATAATATGCAAGCGATTGAAGGGTTATCTTTGTAAAAAAAATAAAAAACAACCATGCAGAAACGAATTGAACGAGATTTCCTGTAGATATACATGAAATGGAAAAAAGAGAACAAGAGAACCCACCATAATAGGAATTTTCCAAGCTTCCATGTGGAATGTAGTCATAAACCAGCAGTTTTTCCTCTATACCCCAATAGAAAGCTTGGAGGTGAACAATGTTGGGATGTTTAACCCTACCAATTGCTTTAGCTTCTGCTTCAAAATCCTTGTACTTTTCCAAACGACCATCACCAGGTTGCCTTACTGCAAAAGTCAACCCATCTTCCAGAACTGCCTTATACAATATAGTATAACCGCTGGAGTAGCTTATCTAATTCCATGTCAAGATCTCCATTTAATGTCATAAAAGTTCCTTGTTGTTGATCTCCATTGTCCAAGACACTTCCATCTGAGCTCTCATCAACTTTTTTAAGGCAGAGCCATCTAACTCTACCCGAACTGGAAGAACAGTCTCCATTGTTGTCCAACTGACAGTCTCCATTGTCGTCCAACTGAATATTCCTTGTATTAGGCCCATCATTTTTTTAATTTAAATTTTAAATTTTAATATTTTTTTATATAATTTTTGAAGATCACATATCCTAATAAGCATTTTTCAAAGTATTAAATAATTTTTAATTTTGATTGATTAGTTTTTAAAAAAATTCTTTGAGTCAAAAGTTTGCTTTCAAACACATGGTCTAGATAATTCCCTTCAATATTGTCGAATCATCTTGTCATGAGTCATAGAATCCTTAAAATATTTAACATTTTAGATGATAAAAAATTAAAGAGACAGGCACAAGATTTTTCTTTTGAGCTTCAACAGAGCAAACCCTCATTGATTTAAATACTTTTGAATATAAACTTGATTACAGAGACTTTCTCTTTTGAACTTCAAACCCTGATTGATTTAAATACTCTTGAATATAAACTTGAACTTGTAGTAAGTGGTTGAATCCATGTTAGCCCAAATTTCATTATGTTGGAATCTGTGAGAACTTGTAGGAAGCAGTTGAATCCATGA
>APFE031587377.1:0-10831 GCA_000404065.3 Pinus taeda | reverse complement strand
AGAGAGAGAGAGAGAGAGAGAGAGAGAGAGAGAGAGAGAGAGAAGCTGGAGGGGTAAGGGAAGGTTGATGCAACAGGTGGTTATAATCACTCTTCTGACATTAATATAGAACTGCAATTGCATTGTCTACTCCATGGTGTTGGTACTATAATTCATTAGCTTGTTTGTCCAATACCTTTTAGCATGAGTAGCTTAGTTATGCGTAACTAGATGTTCTTTTGTGTATTCATGTATTATTTATAATGGTTGTATGTTGTGATTATGCTTTCCTCTTCTATGTGCAGGACTTGATTTGGAGCTGGCTCAGGGGACTTCCACCTAGCTACATTTTGCTGTCCAGCAAATCTACATAGAGGCTTGAGGTAATCTATTTGTCCTACTTTGATAGTTAGATATTGTTTATGAACATTCATGTAATTTTGTGACGGTTGCAGATAATCTTACAGTCTATCGAAGGTCCCGAGAAGACCTTTGAGGGTATATTCATTCTCCATACACCATGCATTTTATCCTAAAGAAATCAATTTTATATTCATTGTATGACATGAGAGAGGTATATACAAAGTTGTGTAAAGAAATTGTAAATGAGATGACACAAAATATCATAAGTATTGTTATTTATATTTGTGTTTTGCGTTATTGTAACTCTCTCGTTATATTTTTATAACTTAATTTTTATTGACATGTGATATTTTGCTTGACAGAATTTTGTTGAAAGTGTTTCAATTATGTTGGGAGGCATTCATTTCATAGAGCATGATATTATGAATGTTGTCAGTATTTTCTACTTAGTATCAGAAAAAGATATGGAAAACAAGCAAAAGATAGTAATTCATGATGCTACAAAACTACATCCAAGGGATCAGAAAGAAATTCCTCTAGGGGATAAATCTTGCAAAGGTAGACATGTTACTTTTGAAGATGAGGAGGTTGAAACTGACATTGAAGAATATGTTTTCGTTGTTGAGGATGACATTGGAACTATTGTTAGAAAGGAGAAGAGCCATAAAAGACCAAAAGTAACAATGACCAAGAATAAATCTGTTCTAGTTAATGTTGAGAATGTTATGAGGAAGAAAAGTAAAGTTGAAAAATTTCAAGTAGTCATTACCAACAGTGAAACTTCAAAATAAAGTAGAGAAATCATTACACCAGGAGCTGATTTGGAGGATGGCATTATTAAAACAATACAAAATTCCATTCGATGTGTCTTGATAAAGAGAGACTTAATTGAGGGCGGTCGTACATTTCAGCTTAATGTGAGACAAATCTATAAGGAAAGTGAAGGACAATGTAAATATCAAATCAGAAAGCCACATCACCTGCATGTTCACAACTTAAAGACATTGATGAGGCATAATCCATATGCTCATGTGGTTAATTATGTGCTTCTTGTTGATCCATATCAAGTTCCCAACAAAGAAGCATTTGATAAGTCAAAATGTTTTGAATACAATTGTTATGTGCTTGGGGGGGAACCATTCTATAGAAGCTCAAAGACAATTGATGGAGGAATATCCCAATAACCCACGTTTGGAAACAATGAAATGTATCATTTATGTTGGTTTATCAGATACAGAAGCAAATTTAGTGACATGGGATCATAATTCAGATAACGAATATATGATGTCTATGAATTTCATCCAAAGGGTTAGACTTATTCATAGTGAGTTTGAAGAAAAATGTGGTGGGTATAAGATAAATGTTACTGTAGATTTCTGAAAGGAATGTTGTATGGAAATAGGCTATCAAATTGAGGAGAAAATCAATTCAGGGAACCATTCTCATCAGGGAACCCCTTTAAATACAATGGTTCAAAATCATTTTGCGAAGATAAACAACTTACAAATCTCGTTTTTAGCTTCTTTAAATATGCCTGATTTAAACAAGTTAACCAATGACCCAACTGCACATGACTAGAATTGGCCACCCATGCCCACCAAGTTCCCTTCAGACATTCCAGAATTTGAAGGGAAATAAGGAGAATACCTAGGAAATCATGTCATGAAATTTCACCTTTGGTGTTCATCCAATAGTATTATAGATGATACTATTCGATTACAACTTTTTGAATGCACCTTCATAGGGCTTGTAGAAAAATGGTACATAGACCAACCTTCTGGGTCACATGGGAACTTTAGTTCCCTAGACACAACATTCCTTACATTATTTAAACTCCCAATCCATTAGGACTCGAGCCTGGAACTGCTTACCCATTTCAAACAAACACCTGCTACACACATATCATATCATATCCATGGATGGTAGAAACGTTGTAGCTTTTGCAAAGCACATTTGGAAGACAAACCCCACCTCGACTTGTTTTTGAGATCTATCACATCAGAAATATCAAAATATGTGGTGAATTCATCCCCACGAAACCAGGAATAGGCCATTAGAAAAGCTCAATAATTAGAGTTCATATACACATAATATGGATACCTCTATCATGTTCTTCTAGATGCTTCCCATTTGAAAACTTTTAAACAAGAGACACCAGGCACATCCAATGTTGTTGGTGGATTGATAGGACCATATCCCAAAACCGACCCGATAACACCTTCCAATACCCTGGATACACTTACAGTGGCCAACCATTTGGTGCTATGCTTGCACCACCACCATCGCACCACACGGGATATTAATCTGGTCAACCTATTCCTATGCAAAATCCTGCTATATTGGTCAACAAATACAAGCACACGCAGGGTGGCCAATACCCTCCCACACAGGGTGGATTATATACTTCCCCACATGGAAATCAATACCCCCCACAAGGAATGGGGAAGCAATTCCCCCTTCCCAAAACTCATATGCCAGTCAGGGACAAGGGAATCAATATTTCCCTTTTCCTGCACCCCAATAGAATAACCCATCAACACAAGCTAATGTTGGGGTTAATCTAGTGTAACCATCTCTCACTCAACATCGACAATCATTTGAACAACTGAACACAGCTAACCCACCTAACTTTGCTAAGAAAAAATCGAAGAGCAAGCGAAAGGAAGAGCTTGGTCAGGGGCCAACAATCAACAATAGCCTCCACAGGCACCAACTGGGGGCAAACCCAACCGAAATCAAAACTAGGGACATACCAATAAAAAATCACTAAGGAAAAATAACAACTTGATACTACAAACTAGTCATGCTTGTGCGATTTGCAGGAATATGGTCATTATACCCATCATTGCCCACAACTCCCTGAGTTGAAGTGGATGAAAGGCAGGGGGGAAATAGGGGAAAAACCAACAAACTACAGAAATGAAACATCCCTTACCCCATCAAGGAGTGGTAAATACCCAACAGGAACCCTCCCAACAACACTATCAAAATCATCCTGGAGGGAATTCCCAAAGTATCTCAAATCGCGACATTTTTATGGCAGGAGAAGTTCTCCCGTAAATGTGCAACTAGGAGTACAAAACTCCACCAGAGATCAAATCTTCCACCTCAAATACAACAACACCTGCATCACCTTTGAAAATCCCTCGATATGCCATGTAACACATCTAAAATATGGTTAAAGGTCCTTTACGGCGAGCTGGACATAACTCAAAGGCTACTTACAACTATAGCATAGTCGATGACTTAGCTCAATATTCTTTAGCTATGTTAGCATTGGAAGTTTTTCAATCATGCCCAACCTAACAGAAAGCCTTACTTTCCACACTAGGAGCAATCGATCCATATTCTCATTTAATGGTCTTTGAATTGGATACAACCACCCCACATCTTCTGTCACCCATTTCTTTTCAAATTCTGGTCTCAGTCCAGAATATCACCATCCATCGTTGCATAGTCGTTGAAGGGGTATACCCATGTATTATGTCCAAAAAAATTTGGAAAAAACTTGTATCTCTTGAACTCAAACCATTTGACATCATTCTTAGAGCATACGACAAATGCCCTTTTGTTCCCGTAGGCAAATACCAAGGCGTTCCAGTACAACTTGCTGGTAAAACCATGATCATAGATGTCAAAGTGTCGGAAACACAATTTTATTACAATATCCTTATCGACCAATGTTATATGTATGAAATGTTAGCAGTAGCATCGCATGTGCTCAGGGTAATGATGTTCCCCAGTGACGAGAAAATGATTACAATTGACCAAATCACATATTATGAGAAGAAGACATCAACTATATATGATGGTGTGCTACCTTTTGTCGGATCTTCTCCCGAGTTGATCACAACTTACACTAAATTTGGCCCACGAAAATTTAAACCATCAACGCTTCTGAATACATACCTAGGAGACCCACTCATGATAGAGGATACTCCTCTAGCCACATGATCCCTAGTGTGCATGATGAGTTCGTCGAACACCCATAAAGATTAGGAACCAATTCTAGATACCATCATTAATGTAGTTTTTGACCCTTCATTCTTACCATATGCTATCACCCAAACGCCCTTCTTATTCCCTCCACCTAGTTTTGTCTCACACCAAGTCTTTACAACACTCGTGTTGGCCAATATGGCTATGGTGATATCAGTTTGGTATTTGGTCCCTTAGGCCAATGTGTTGACAAACATCAGATCGACAGGTTCCATTCCTGTAGCCCCTCCTAAGGGTAACGCTCCACAACATATTTCATCTTAGATATCATTAGCATAAATCATACATATATGTTTTTTGGTATTTATTTCCTACTTTCTCCTACCATACCTCAATGATTATTTGTCTAAAAAAATTGTAATATATCTTTCCTTTTCTAAATATTGTTCATATAACTCGTGGCTAGCATATTTTTATATCAAATACTCCTTTCCCATTGGTCCCTTTCTATCCATTCCAAACCAATTTCATGTGTTACCAATTAAATTTGGAAAATGAGCTTAGTGACCTACTACTAAAGTGACCTTGATTGGTAGAGTTAAGGAGAAATCCATCTCCATATTGATCGGCCAACTTTCAATCTCACAGCGGTCTGAAGGTTTCCTCAGTGAGTTTCCTTCCGTAGCCAAGCAAAAATTCTGACTGATAACAACTTGCACAAGGTGCCGCATCATCACCTCAGTCCAATCACTGACAACTACACACCTTACCACTACATGCATCATCCTACCTTGTGATCATCCTGTACGACAAGGAAAGTCTGTGTCTAGGTTCTTTTACTTTTTTCCTTTACACTTTACCTAAGGGCTAAATGCCCAAATTGTACTAGAACCATACTAAAAAATGGAACTTTGATCACAATTCCTGGTCTAGGACCCTCCTTTGTAGTCACCCTCCATTGGGCTACTCAACGTGTATATCTAGACTAGTATAGACTAGTGAAGGGTCTTCCTCCTCTCCAATGCATTATTTTCCTAGTCTGACTACCATTGTAGTTCATCTCAAGTCTTAATCTGAGGTTTGGCTTATTTCACAACACATCACAACTTTACTCTCTAAGATCTATACCTCTAAAATTTTTCTTCTACACTGATAACACAAATTCAAACTACAATATCTCTTTAATGCTTGGGATATTTCTAAGTGCCATATACCTTTGGAAAGGTGTCTGAGAGAATTATCCATTTGTGCACTTTACAAGGTCACTTGCCTTAGCCTTCTCCACATAAAATTCCTTATTGTGATTTCCTTGCAATCTTTGAAGATTGTTCAACAAAGTAATTAAACATAACTATGAGTGTTCTTCAAAAATTCCCACAACATCCAATAGTCATATATTTTAAGGATTCCTCACTGATCTTCCTACTATGATGGTTCTCAACAAAAGAACACACATATTATCATGCACTTCCCTTGACATCAATGACTACAAAACAATCTCCAATTCCAATCACCAATGAAAATAACCAAAGGAAATCAATAACAACACTCTTTTTAACAATCATGACTTGAATTGAAGAGGTTTCCCCACATCCAAGCACAAGAGGCACTCTTTCTGATAATATTTCTTTTGTCCTTCAAATATAGGCGAGTAGGGAACTATCTGATAACTAGGAAATTGGCAATGTCAATGGACCATGGAGAGAGGAGTGATATGGCAAAGAGATGCTCCATAGAGAGGAGTGATATGGCAAAGAGATGCTCCATAGATAGGAGTGATATAAAAAAGAGAGGAGTGATATGGAAAAGAGATGCTCCATAGATAGGAGTAATATAAAAAAGAGAGGAGTGATAAAGAAGGCAGAACCCTCTTAGTTAATGCCTTTATTCTGGTGAAAAATCTATTGACCGCTATTTCCAAACTGTGACATTTTTTTGTAAGTTACACAATCAAATTATTCTTTATGGGAACTTTCTTCACTTCCAAGATTGTCTTTGTCCTGTCCTCTATTGCCAAATGTCAGAGAATTATGTATTAAAAATCAATGGAACACATACATATTGCAGAAATATAAACACATAAAATGCATACAACAAGAGAGACACAGAAATACATGGTTCACCCAGTTTGGGCTACCTCCATGGAGAAATAGCTAGTCCTTCCTTTTATATTATCCAGCAAAATTAAGCGATACAACCTACAACAGATCTACTGTAATTCACTTTTCGCTCTCAATCTCCTCTCTCTTCCTCACTCCGAATATAGATATACATAGACGCAATACAATTCCCTCATATATAGTGAGGGTTGCCTTCTAGGGAAAAAAACCCTAAATTAAACATAACTTCTACCATCAGATTGACCTGGACCCCCCTTGCAGCGAATATTTTATAGGCGATGTTGTCGCCCCATTACGAACTGGGGTCCAATGCGGAAATACCTTTGAGTACAGAAGATAATCAAGCTCCACACCCAACACCAAATCATCCAACTCATATATGTTTTTGGAATTGATAAACTTAATGATGATGTTGGTTGTGGTAGGCATATCTCCCAACTCATTGTTGATGGTGGAAATGGCCTTATTGGCTTTCTCAATCAACTCTTTCTGTTCAAATATAATTTGAATACATGGCCAGATTTCATCCATGGATTCAATTATATTATTCCATATGATTTCCTTAACTTGAGCCAGTGTGTGGCCAATGGAGGATTCAGTTGCATATTTTTGCCATGCTTCTATCTGGTTTTGAGCTCTTTGTAGCTCTGCTGCATGGAAAGTTTGAATCTTTTCCTTCTGGTCTTGTAGAATATTAACTTGAGCCTACAATCTTTTAATTTCTTTTGTTTGGAGAGACATATTCTCCACTGCACTTGCCAATTGATCTGCAACATTCCCTGTGTTTGTTGTGGAAGATGTAGATGTAGGAATTGTTGTAAGAGGTACAACTTCCAAAGGGATAATAGACATTTCGGCAGCTTGCTCCTTTTCTTTGATTATTTTCCTAGATCTATGTTTCCATTTGTTTCAACTATAAATTTTGTTACATGATGAACTTCATCATGTCTTCCTTCTGTGACTCTATTTCTTCAATTTATTTTGTCAAGGGATCTTTTGTGGCTGGTAATTTCAATTGTTTTCTCAATGATGCTATGTCGTTATTATTCTTTCTTATGATCTCCTCTATTGCATTGATTTTTGTAGGATTATATCCTATCCTGATTACCAAGTCCTCTAAAGCTTTGATCCTTGTGCCTTTGGCAAGTGAAGAGTCTTTCTCCATCTTCAATTATGACTAAACATTAGTTAAAGTAACCTGCAATTTTGACAAACTCATGGCAATATTAGTGAGTGTGGATGAAATCATTTGACTAGTTTGTTTATGCATCTCCATGTGATCAATGGGATGCATGTCTTTTACATCAAATTCAAATGAAATATTTTTGTAATCTGATGTTTCCTTGGGTTATTGTATCTGTGCTTGGAGGAAGGCCATCTGCATTTTTCCTTTCTCAGAGTCAAAGGCTAACAGTAGTCTACTTTGAGAACTGGAAGTCTACTTCAAGAACTGATTATATGTATTGATCTTCAAAGTTCCATTTCTTAATTTAATCTACTTGGGTATATCAAATATGCTCTGTTCTTTCTTCCTTGTGGTAGATGTGTTGGTTTGCATAGCTTGCTGCTAATCCTGTGAAGTTGTCGAAGTGGTAGGAGAAAGTGTAGTTTGATCATCTACTAGTGAGGAAAGAGGTGTTTATTTAGTGTTGATAATATCCTCTTTCTTTGAATATTTGCTTAGGTTTATTTTGGAATTGAGCATTATCCTTTTCCTGTAGATGATTTTGAAGGTTTCACTGGGAATATCAATCATTGAAGGTGACTCTTCTTCTTTTTTCCTTTTTCCTATTTTCTCCTTTGTAACAGGAGTCTATAATATTGAAGTTGACACCAATTTCTCCTCTGCCTCTTTCAGACCATTTTCAGTCCATTCTAGTTGGTTCTTGTATTTCTCAATCTCTGGTATGGGTGTATGAAAATAAGTTGTAGATTTATTCTCTACCCTTAACTTGGAGATGACCCCTAATGGATCATATGACCATGTAAAGATGAGGCTGAATTGCATTTCTTTCAACAATTTGTCTGCTTCTTCCCCTGCTGCCCCATTGTTGCAAATGAAAGGTCCTATTTGAGTTTTTATTTTGAATTGGGACTTCTTCTTGCAGACACAAAATGAATCTCATCTACATTGAGCATTTTCCTGATGTATTTTAGAACAGAAATCCTCATTGGGAGGAATTCTGGCAGTTTGTAAGGAACAAGTTCACACCCATATATCCTTAACCCTGAGTAATTTTGGTAAAGATGCCAATCTCCTGTCTGGATTTGGTCTAATAACTGCAAAATTTTCCTCATTTCTTCACTGATTCTTGGGTCTAGCTTGTTGCTTAGGAGACTGAGTGCTGGATGTACAAACATTTGTATGAAAATTCCTTTTGCTCCTTCATTACTAGCGTAGTCCAGAAGATGACAAATTATTGATTTCCCTATTCATCAAACTTTTGTAATGCAAGCTTGAGGTTGTCTCCCTGAAAATACAAAAATGTGTATACTAACATAGAAGCATATTTGAATACTTCCTCGGTTTGGAATTTGAGAAATTCTTCATGGATAGAATCTGCAAGGAATCAGCTAAAGTTGAATAAGATGGAAGGCTTGGAATATATAGAGAAAATGGAAAGGAAACCTATAATGGCCTCATCTACCCACTGATCCGAGTAATAAGAAAGGAGGTAGGAAGTGAAAATGATGATGTGCTTGCCTCTCTCAGGGAAAACGAAGGATGGATAGGGAGGATTTTTCTTAGGTAGAGGGGCATCTTGAGTCAAGAAAAGCTCAAGGTTTTTGGCTCTTTTTGCATAGTCTAGTTTCTGGTACAATTTAGTGAGGGATTCATGAGAGAAAGGAGTGGAATTCTCTCCAGCAAGAGCTTGCATCATTTGATCTATTGATTGGGAAATTATGGTAAATAGAATTTCTCCTATTGGGGCAATAACAACTCTTTGGCTAGGTAGTTAACAAGCATGGCATTTTCTAACGGATTTAGGGGTAATGTGGGTGTGGGGAAAGATATAATGAGGTAAATTGGATTCCCACAGTCCAATATCATCATACTTGTCAATGAACTTTTCTTCAAGCCAACATAACATTTCAAATAGATCAAATTCAGACTAGGTTTCATGGATTTTGCAGTCCCTGTCTGCCATAGGTATATGGTGAAAATCAATGGGAGGGTGGATCATAGGACTTATGGGTTCTTCCTGTGCCTTGTATTTTGGAGGCATGATTGGATAAGAGAAAGAGCACTGATGAAATCTTAATTATGCAGGTTTGCAGGGTACAGAGGGGGGCTTGGGTTCAAGACAACAGGAAACAGAGGTGTTGGCTTGAATGAAATTTAGCAGGTGTGATGCTCTGAGTGAAACAGTTGCAGTTTAAATTGGAAAGCTGGTCACATAAAAATGGTATTGGCAGAGTGCGAAATGACAACCTATGAATGGGTAAAGGGAGTGGAATTTATAGTTTTCTGGCCTCTCATTGATGGTGCCACAAGTTTGCTATATTAATGGTTAAGTAATTAAATTACTTATTGGATTGATTTCAGAGTGAGTGGATGTGATTGGAGGGATCAACGGATAGATGAGGTGCCAAAGGGGGATTGGTGGGAGTGTAACGAATAGGACAGTGGTATCGCATGGTGGAGAAACCATTTTTCAGGGGGGGGAAGGTGGTTAATGGTTTCGGCTCGGGGGGTGTGAAAACATGAGATGGTGACATGTTGCAGTGGGCATGGTGTTACACTAAAATTTGTCACCATGACTATATGTAGTTAGTATGGCTCCATCAACAGTCATACTATCCTCCTTGTCAAGCCCTATACCTCTTCTCTCCATGTCAAACTTCAAGAAAGAGAGAAAGTCATCAAAAATCATGTTTATCTCTGGGTACACAGGTCCTCTGTACCTTGCCTGCATGTACGCATCCCAAGCTCATTGTACCTACGTACTTGTACGTTCTGTAAGTCAAGGGATGGGTGCGTACTCCTGTAAAGGTCAAAAGGTGCGAGTTTCATCTTAAAAAAGTTACTTGTGGTCAAATCTAGAGCATTCTAGAAGTTTGTTTGACGTGTATTGAGCGCCTCCAGATGGTTCATGTATCCCTATGAAAGAGGAACTTATCCCATCAAGAGAGGAGCTACCCCATCCAAAAGAGGGGCTTATCCCATTGATGGTGCACCTGATTAACTTCCTCTAGAACAGTATAAATACAGGCATTGGGCCAAAGGAGGGGAGGTTGAAAGCTGAACATTCCAAAGGGTAGATGCTGCTGGAATTAGGACTTCCTTGTAGAAGCTTGTGAGGAGAGATTACCATCCTTTCTTGTTTCATTTGGAAGTGGTGAGCTTGTCAAAGTAGAGGAAAACTCTTGCTGGACCCTAGGAGGAACTTGCACAACACCAAGGCTCAGGTTGTAATGGTTTCTTTTGT
>APFE031587374.1:31233-42088 GCA_000404065.3 Pinus taeda | reverse complement strand
AAAAGATAGATCAACACCCTAGAATTCAGCCTCTTCGAGGGGGCAACCTCCTTTACATTACATAAATGAACAATTCTTGGATGATTCAAATGACAAAACCTCCTTTCTATATATAGGAGTCTAAGGAGTCACAATAAAACCCAGCCGACCTAACAATAATAATATAAAGCCACAAAAATAACAATAGAGGGATTCTATGGGGCACAATAATAAAAATATGGGGACAATAGGGGCACAACAATATTAATAAGGGGTACAAATACAATAGTAATGGGGTAATCACTAGTATTATAGGGACCCAACAAAGGCGCTAAAGCACTTCTGGCCCTATCTCTTGAGAAATCATTGTATTATCTTTGTGCTGCACCAAGCATTCAAATCACTATTTGTTCAACAAGAGTTTGGTGAAAGAAGAGCGAATTGGATGACTGGTTTTCACGAGTATGACTTAGAGTTCAAGTCAGTTCACATGATCAAGGGCCATGGTCTTTTTCGACTAGCAGTAGGAGCAGTAGATACAAAAGAAGAAGATCCATCTAGATGGGAGCATGAAATCAAAATGTATAATTTTGAGTGATCTTCCCCCACTACCATCTCAAACTCTTTGTGTGCGGATGTGCGCCAATATATTGAGCATGGTACCTTGCCCTCTCACTTATCTGTAAGAGAAAAGAGGGAACTCAGGCTCAAAGTATTATATTACCAGTTCGTGCATGGGGTACTTTTCAGAAATCACCATAATGGAGTTATGCTCAGGTGCTTGGAAGTGCACAATTCAGAGAGAGTATTGTGGGATCCCCATAATCGACCATCTGGGGGACACTTTGTGGGTGACACAACTGCACACAAGGATATGCGGGTTGGTTTCTATTGGTCCACATTATTCATGGAAGCTCACACCTATGCTCGCAAGTGTCCGATCTATCAAAAGTGTGTCGACAGAGGAAAGAAGTTATCCACCATGTTACAGTCGATTGCAGTAGAAGAAACAATTCAACAATGGGGCTTAAATTTGATTGGTGAATTTTTTCCGCACTCATCAAAGTAACACTGCTATATTCTCACTGCCACAAACTACTTCATGCGGTGGATATGAGAAGTTCTGCTCAAACAAGTGAATTATTAGGAAGTCAATAGCTTCCTTAAGCAAAATATTATTTCGAGGTTCAACATCCCGACTGCACTTGTTTTTGACAATGCAACGTATTTTTCATCCTTAAAATTATATTATTTTTCATTGGAAAATGGAATCCTATTGAAACATTCAGCTAACTACTATTCGCAAGGAAATGGTCTTACTGAGTCTACAAACAAGAACCTCATCCGGATTATCAAAAAGACCATTTTATCTGAATAGAGGAACTAATACTTCGCTTTGGTGAATAACTTATGGGTTGACCAAGTCATGCCAAAAACCTCTCTGCATATGTCTCCTTACTTCCTTGTGTACAAAAAAGAAGCCATCCTACCCTCGAACATCTACCTTCCTACCCTTCAACTTTCACAGGAATCCGAGGGCAAGCCTTGCTTATTGGTTCAACGTAGTATATACACCTTTCACAAGTTGTAGGAAGAAAGACAGAAAGCAAAAGAAAAATTATCACTTCACCAAAGTCTTATCAAGAGGTGGTTCGACAAGAAGTCAATAGGGAAGAATGAATTCAATGTGGGTGACTTAGTCTTGAAGTGGGACAAAGACCACGAGGACAAAGGAACACACTAAGCTCCAATTCCTGTGGATCTGACCATTCACCATACACAAAAATCTTGGCCAACACACATATCGTCTGCAATCTCTAGATGGAAGGATTGACTCTCTTCCTGTTAATGGCCAAGACTTAAAACATTATTTTCGATGATGATCTGGGGTTGTGCCCTGCCCTATGTACATAGTTTCTTTTTTTACTTGTTTGTTTGTTTGGTCCTGTATTTTCTTTCTCGTTTGTGTAAATAAGCGTTGTGTGTGAATGTGTTTTCGGGCTTCTTTGCATGTGGTTGAATTGAAAAGAGCCTTGTGACACTAGAACATTTGGCTAACTTTTGGTCCTCCTACCTTGTGTTGGTTACATCTTTTGGTCGATGAAGTTCTGATGGAAAATACAATCTGTCTGTAAGGAGAGTTTTGGTCAAACAATGATACTTATGTCTATTATGGAAACCTTATGCCCACACTCAGTTCTTATGTTTCAATGTTTTCACACTTATCCAATCAATAGAAGAGGAAAAGGGGAAAAATCTAAACTAGAAAACCTAAATAAGAGGTCTCTATATGCTTCTCTGAAGGAACAACCTCTCTTGCTCTCAATAAGTCGAAATCCCTCTTCTGCCCATTAAATAAATAATTTCTAATGCACAATCCTCTTTAAATATATAGAGAAAGGTGAAAGAAGAGAAAGGCTTCATGCATAGAGAGGTGAAGTAAGCAACTCCACTGGGTTACTATCCAGGCTCGCTAGCAACAGAGCAATGTTTGTCTTCCTATAGTGACTCTACCGAGGTACTGTCCAATCCTATTAGCAATGGAGCAATACCAAAGGTGAAAAAATATACTCCGAAGATCTAAAGCTCACAAACTACACTACACTTTCCAATTCAAAACATTGTGATATTGTTGAATATTATAATTGTGTTGAAACCAAGAAGGCACAAAGGGGACTATGTCTATTCACGGGTTAAGTGGGGAAGCCAAAGTGATCTTCACTATGAATCAATACTCCTTGAAGAACCGAGACTCTGCACAGAAGAGTCAACCAAGACAAAGAAGATGGAATTCTACCAGTGTGTTGCCAAGTGCTGTCATTGCTACAACACCCTCAAAAATTTTGGCCTGCACCAAATTTCAAAGCCTAACTTGGTCTTGTAAATTATTCTTCGCAAACATTGAAATCCTTTCCATGTGTTTTCTCTAAGTGTTTTGGTCCCTTTTGCGAGAAAATAAAAATTTCATCTTTTCACATGTTAAGTGTTGCACAATGTATATAGTCTTGTTTTGGTGGTTTAAAAGAGTTGTCTTTATGTGAATGAGTTGATCTTACCACATAAAAATCCATCACACTCATTTCCAAAGTTGTAAGCACTGTCGCACAAGTCTCATCATGGTCGTCGCAAAGTGTATATTTAGTGTTGCACTTGTCGTAAGTTGTTGCAAAGCTTTCACACAGAGGGAAATGTGTGGTTCATGTGTCATGGATGATCTATGTTGTTGTGTCGTCAAGTGTTCTAAGTGTCTGATCACGATCAATTCATGTCACTAATCGCATTAGTTCACTGATCTCACACAACCAAATTCCATAAATTTCCCAACAACTTAGACTCATCCAACCCTCCTCAACTACGCATTGTGTAGTTCCAACCCTAAAGTTTTTACCATTCCCCTTGACACTACACAATGCGTAGTTCCCACCTCCTAGGACTGTGCAGTGCATAGTTCTAGTGCTCAAGCCCAAACCTTGGCCCCCAGAATTGTGGAATCCAACACTCTAGCCTGGCCTCAACTATGAATTCCGCAATCTCTGAGCTCAAGCCCAACCCTTGAGATCCTAATTTGCACAATTTTGCAATCACCAAGTCTGCTCTACCTCTCAGAACTGCACAATTGGTTGAAATAGTGAAAAAACCCTCAACTCAACTCATAGAGTCCTAAAAGTGCGCAATATGTCTGGTCAGTCCACCTTGAATTGCGCATTGAGAAGTCTCAAGGCTCAAGCTTCACCCCTAACTTCCTGTTGTGCAATTGCAAAATCACTCAGCCTCTCCCTCAACCTGCAACTTGGTTCTGGCTCATCAAGTGGATCAATAGGCACCATCTTAAATTAGGGATTTATCATACTGATGCCATCTTGTCATGAGTGAATTGTAGGTGCATGTATTCTATTAGTCTATGATAGGATGATGAAGAAGGAGGTGGAGAAGGAAAACATGTTGAAATATATCTTTGTAACTGTTTATGCAAGTTGATAAATCAACACAAAGCAAAGGGACACCATTTTGCAATCACAACTCAAGACTTGATGTCATTGAAGACTCATCATCCCTAAGCCATATGGAGGTGGACAAAATAGGATACTCAAGAAGACACATAGCAAGGAGCAATAAGAATGGCTTGACATTGCCATGTTATCATGCAACCCATGTCAGTAGTGTCATGTCATGTCATGTCATGAGTCGTCATATGCGACATCATTATTGTGGATTATGTAATTATCTATTCAAAAAGTATTATAAAGTTGAAGTCCAAAGGATACATACAGAACATGAAGTCATGTAAAGTCAAAAAGTCATAAGAAGTAAAACAATCATGAGGGTAGTGAAAGAGTCATAAGAGAGGTGAAGCATCACCCCATTGATTATATATACACCCTCATTGTATGAGCAAAGGAATTTTCACCTTGGCTCCTCCTGCAAGGCATTAGAGAGATAATCTAGTTATTTTGGGGAGCAATTAGTGGCTCCATTGCTCCATTATTGGAGCTAGTGGTGTTCATTGTATACATGTGTCTTGGAAATTTTACTTAATATCAAAAGCCTCATGGCCACCATGTTCTTCATGCATGGATTATGATAATTTATAAGACTATTTTGTGGATGTTTGTAATTCATGTTTTACTTCATCTGTGCTAAAGTAGTTGAACTATTCCAATTATCATAGTACTTATAATATTGAGAATGTGTTGTAATGGTTTCTATTGCTGCCACATCCTTGTGGACTATTCCGCTGGATATTAGACATACATTTCTTGTTGATTGGTTGTAATGATTGTCGCATCTTTGTGGACTATTCCACTAGATGTTAGACAGATCCTTCTTGGTTGTGTGTGTTTCTACTAGGGTGGTACTATTACCTCTCTCTTAGAGGCTCACTTTATTTTATTCATTCACAGTAGAAGAACCTTCACACACTTACAACCGAACACTAACCAAGCACACTCACTTTTTGAAGGCACATTTGCTCTCCTCTCTCTTGTTGATAGTTAGAGCCAAGGAAAATATTTAAGAAACTAACAACTGTGTCATATTCTGGATGGGGATCCTATCCCAAATGATGTGAGATCTAATTGGGACCACATATCGGGGAGACCCCTTGAATGTTGGTGGGTCCAACACTGTCAACAATATCCAACTATTGAAGGTATGAGTAAAAGAAATAACATAATATACTATAGAAATAACATAATCTATATATGGTGCTCTACTAAATCAAAATAGTATGGTTAGCATCTACCCACATGTGTGCATTCAGATGAGACAAAAAAACATCTTGTTACAACGAATGAGATAGAAAGATATCTACCAGAAGCAACACCTGGTAAATAAAATAACCACCGACACCCAAAACCTAAAATAATGAAGGTCCCATAAACAATGACCTAACCAATAACAAATCGTAGGAAAAGACAACATATTAAGCAAGACGTACCTGTACAAATATTTATTAGTCTAATATTTTCCAACTAACAACTTCGAATGGATGCCTACTCAAGCCTGGTCCCTCCCATCATGGAGCTACTTCCCTCTTTTTGTGGATCCCCTATCCCACCATTTGTGGATCTCATCCCTTAGGAAGAGGATCTCAAACCTCCTCCTCTTTGCCTATAAATCAATCATAGGCCATAGCATTTGAGAGGACCATTGAAGTTAGGCTTATTCTATAGAAATAAAGCTAGAGGGTTTTTCATCCAAGGAAAAGGTTGGAGATTGTGAGAAGAGGCTTGTAAGATCAAGGCTTTGAGGTTGTAAGTTTGTTCTCCCTTTTATTTAATATAAAAAAATTGTTCTTTCCTAATCTTGTCTTCTCTAATATCATTTGTGGGATTCCTTGATCACTCACATAGGTTATGATTAGTTATTGATTCGATTTATGATATAAGTTGAGTTAAGTTTTTCATTTATCTTTCACTTTATATACTAGATTCTTTGATCCATTGTGTATTTCAATCTATGAAAATCTCTTTCAAAACATCATGGAGAAGTTGTGGAAAGCACTGAAACGATCTCTAAATCATCAAGGAGAAGCCACCCATGGAAGGCACTGAAAGTAATTTGACAGGAATTTCGTTAAACCAATAAGTGATCACTCGCATATTATTTGTTTCAATCAATCGTAAGCTAAGGAAAGTTAGCAACTATTTTCTTGTTTGCTATTAGATTTCGTTTGAGATTTAGGGAGATCTATCTTGTCAAAAAGAAGGATTAGTACACCTAACACTCACAGTGATCCTTAGTTAAGTGCTTGTGAAATAATAAGTTACTTAACCAATTTCAAGTATACAACTACAATAATCTTCATAAACTTGTACAATTGCAAATCCAAAAACATGGAAAAGGACAAATATAGATTCAGTGGCTTGTTAACCTAATACTCAAACCAACATATATGTAATGACAAATTTTTACAATGGACAACCCTCTGGTCTCTTTTACCTCAATGCAAACCTTTCCAAAACCACTAGATCTAAGACAAATGCCAAAGTTTTGGTGCAATCCCCAAAATTTGGCATTTACAACCCAAAGTTACAACTTTGAATTTATGTCCCTAAAATTTGGCCCATAGTAGCATCATGCAACACTTTGAAAACCTATGATTTTTTGTCCCTAAGGACCCAAGCCCACATTCATTTTGCCTTGCTAGGCAAGGTGTGGCCAACACTAGACCCATGTTGTGCTCTCTTTACCTAACTCTTCAATCATGGTTCATGACTCACTCGGTTCATCTCAACCATAGACTATGTTGTATTCCATCTCATCTCCACGTACCTCTCCATTGAACTCCCTTGTGGTGAATATATGGCACGAGGATTCACTGGGGGAGTAATACCATACCACATGAGTTCATATTAGGGTTTATATATTGGGGAAAATATGGCATAATATATTGGGGGATATATGGGGGCAAAGGTTTTTATATTGGAAAGTATAAAAAATGGAGCTCAAAGTTAATGAAAAAATATAAAGGGGTATAAAAAATGTTAATGAAAAAATGGATACCTTCAATATCTAGCGGAAGTAGGGGTTTTTTAAATTGGGAAGGTGTATTGGATTTGTATTGGTAGGGGGTTAAATAATTTGTTTTTTAAGGGTATTTTCCAATATGTAGTGAAATTAAGGGTATTGTTTAATATGCCACAAACGCAAGCGATAGATCAGAGGTTCATTGAGTGAAGCACCCATGATATATAGGAGGTGTGAACGACCTCCTCAACCAATGAAACAATTGGGAGGTGTGTCTATTCTCCTCTCCATGTTGCTTTATGTATTAGACGATGTGTTGACTGAACTTTTTGCTGTGCACTTGTTCCTTCATTCATTTGGGTATACGTTCCCATAAAATCATGCCAATCTGGTTGGTTTGAATTTAAACAGGAACACAACAAATTACAGATATAACCATAAATACAAATATGCAGTAGAAATAACACTTACTTTCACTAATATCGAATACTGAAATATGCTTACAAACAAAATGAAAATAAGACTAGCTCGAGCGATGGTAGTTTATCTCTAAGAAGATATGTGGTAGCTACATGCCTTTGAACTGTGTTACAATGGTGCTAAAAGACCTATTTATTATTCACAAACCATGGAAATCCCTAAACATCCAAAAACCTAACCCTAAGAGATGAAGTGCCAAACTATGGGCCCCGTTTGGGTAAATTGGTACATCAACTTCCCAGGGTCATAACTTTGGAATATAATCTATGTTTGATGCACACAACATCTCATTAGAAAGATCTATCTGAGGAATAAAAATTTTGAGTGACCAACAATAATACATCATGCATGTTGGCCCTCGTTTTTCCAAAAAAAGGTCATTTAGGGCCTCAAAATGGCTACGGAAGTTTACGACTCGAAAAATTGCCAAAAATAGTAAATTGTGCTACAAATAAGGAAACTGAAAAACTGAAAGAAACAATGGTGGGGGTCCAAGTGGAATAGGTGGGTGGCCACCAATATCCATTTGGATCACTAATCCAATTGAACACCCTCGTCATAGGTCACCAAGCTAACTGTGCCATTATGCCAATTGTGCCCTTTGTCGTATGATGGCGAAAACCTCAAATTTTTATCTCTCACCCCATGTGCCCTCATATGAGGTCCCAACCAGTGTCTTAGGAGCACCCATCCTCTATGACCTATTAACACTCAAGTTTTCCCTAAGCTTCTGAAGGGATACGGCCGAGGTAACCACAAACCAATCTTTGGACTGCATGTTCTAGCCCACCTGCAATCAGAGAGGGCTCTCTCTTGATGATTTAGCTTTGTTGATGATGATTTTAGGCTAGTTATTGGGTTCAAGAGGTTTTTTTTGTGTTTGGGTGGAAGGAGGTTGCTTTCAAGTAGAGAGGCAATGCATAGAGTGACAAGTTTCAAACCATTGGGCATGGAGTCGTGGAGTAAGACTGTTGGTGCGTTTTCTTGGTCACAAGAGGAAAGAGGGGCAAGGTAGCTGCTCATGAAACAATACTCAAGCTGAATGAAGATGGATTGCAGACTAAGGAATGAGAGGCAACTAAGAATCTCTCAATCAAGTTAGCAGAGGGAAGATAAATGAGCCCTACCTTGGAGCAGCTAATAATTCCCAGATAACAGTCATTCATATGTGAAATAGAGCAAATATGAGCCAGAAGGAATCCATATTTATGCCTAAATCAAGAGGAAAACATTAAGAAGCCATAGAAAACTGAGCATAGAGTGCAGGTAAGCAAATTCTAAACCAGACTTTTGTTCTGTGACTTGAGCATATGTGAAATTGAAATAACAGAGATAAGAAATACTTATTGATTCATAAAAGAGCACAAGATTTCCCTCATTCACTCTTCAGAGACATTAACAACACATCAAACAGTCCATTCTCCAATTTTCAACAATCTTTGATTATGTAAAACATATAAGATACAGAGCGAGTCTCTCTTGGAATGTATCTACCAAGCAAACAACCAACCAACCAACCAACACCAACCCCTATTACATTGTTCAGGGCTGTCTTTATAGTGAAAATATCTAAGAGTATTTATTATAGCTGACCTAAATAGGTCTGCGTGAAAAGCCTTTTAAACCTAAACATGTGCTGAAATTAAATGCAAGTAAATACCTATTGAGCTGCGCCGGAGGCAGCCAGATCAAAATGAATTAATATGGTGTCCTTGGTGGCTCGATGCACTGCTTCTGCAATCACTGTGCATTGAGCTTTGTAGCGCCGCCTTCATGTGTCTTCATACACTGTTTTTGCAAAGTCTAGGCTTTAAATCACTTGAATTTCCATCCTTAGGCAGTTCAGCTGCTGCTGAGTGGCATTGGATCTCATTAAATCTGATATGACTCGGCTTTAATTGCCTTTAACTCTGTTATGGTATTCATTGACTTTGTTTGGATGGTCTTTAATGCTCCTCTGCTTTGATGTTAAGTTCTCCACTGATATTGATGACTGATACACTTTGCCGCAACACTGATACTCTTTGGCATTAAATTGGGCTTCGTCTCCTTTAATACTCTTTGATACTTGAATCAGGACTCTCTCTCTCTGCTGATCCTCTTTAAACTGCAAAATCGCCCCTTTTCTGCCCTTTCGAGGAAAAAACGCCCGTTGAAAATAAAGATTCCCCATTTTGGCCTATTTCCCGTAGCGATACGTGACTAGCGCTAAGCACTAATCGCGCATCGAAAACTGCCTCAGATTTTGAATTCGGGCTTCCGTTGCATCTATTTCGCACTTGCGCGATTTTTTGGCGAGTGATGTCAACGCTACGGCGGATGATGTCATCATGACATCAACAATGGGACCCAGTATGGAGGTTATGTCAGCATGGTGACGTCAGTGGGGTGACGTGGCAGTATGGTAGGGCGTTGACGTGGCAGTATGGTGGTAGTGATGTGGCATAGGACACGGCTGCAGGAGGCCGACGCAGGCTGATGACATGGTGACGACGTGGCAGTGTGATGTCATTTAGAGGAGGCGGTATCCGGTTTGCGGCGCACCGCTTTTGCGCAGAAGCGGTTTCGGAAGGGGGGGCTCCGCCACAGCCGGGAGGGTGACGCGTGGCGGTAGTATGACGGGAAAACCGCCCATCTCCCGGACGCTAACCCTCGGCATATCGGGGAAGGAAAAGACCCGCCCACCATAGATCTGAGGCGCATCATATCAGATGGCCAACGGCATGATCAAAGCGGCAGAAGGATAGAGACGGGGCCCGTGACACTTTTTTATTAATTGTTTAATCCGGCGGGGGGAAAACCTTGGTAAAGTGGGTTTTGGGTTATATATAAGCGGGGTTAAATTATTTACATGCGGGACTTTTAGGAAAAAGGGAGGAGTATGGGTCTTGTAGGGTCAGGATTAAGGGGAAATGGTTATTAGTGTGACCAGATGTCAAACTAAATCTAGTTAGGACACGGATGAGTTAGTAGGAGCCCCAGATGGACTACTGCTTCCCGGGCTTGATAAACATGGCTATAGTGCTAGGGGATGGGAATATGTACATAGCGGGGTTATTAACATAGTTTTAGTAGAGGAAGGGGAGATAGATAGGGAGCTACATAGTAAAATTAGTAGTTAATATGACAAGTGATAAGAAAGCGCTAAGTACGTGAATCTTAAGCTATTAGGGGAAAAATGATTCATAAAGGAAGTATGAACATTCCTTGAGTAAAGCAGATCTTTACCAAGGCAAATGATATGGAAAATGATGAAACTAAGAGGTATCAAGCAGATCTTGACCTCTTCAGGGAAATTAGTGAGTGATTTAGGGAATAAGGAAGAAGGGGGAAGTTAGTCATGCCTCGCTTGAGCTCCTCCATATGAAAACTACTTGATAATTGTGACCTAAATAGATATGACACTTGAAAACATGAAATTGATCAC
>APFE031587374.1:0-10972 GCA_000404065.3 Pinus taeda | reverse complement strand
AGGGAACCTCTAGGGTTCCCTAGGCTAGGAAATCATTCCTAGTTGGCTAGGAGGTAAATTCAGTCGGGTAGTGAAGAGGAGCATCCCAACAAAGTCAGAAGAATCCCAGCCAAGCTACTAGAGCATGTATTTTTCCATTTGTTGATTACTTATGTAAATTGTTGCAATGAAATTTCTTACTTGTTTAATATGTTTTTGATTAAATTTTACTTGTATATTATCATCGAATAAATATTGAGTTGTAAATAGCTTATTTCCATTATTATTGTGTTTAAATTAAATGATAAATTTAGTTTGGTGAGAAGACCTAGGTTACATCCTCACAATTAGCCTCTCAAATCCAATTTTTTATGTTTTTACTATATTTTTGAGTGGTGACGATAATTTTTGAGTTTAATGCTGCAGAATATAGGTCATTTACGTAAATGAATCATTTTGGTAATGAGTATATTTTTATCACTTTTTTGAAATCGTTAAAAACTTACAAAAAATCGAAACAAGGAATTCTCTTTATGCCTTTTTCAAACAACCTAAACATGATAATATCATTTAGTACTTAACTATTCAAACTCATAAAAGTAAATGAACAGTCATCCATTTAGTATAAGTTTACCCTTTTTACAGACTGAACTAGACTATTTACAAAAAAAGTATATGCCAACTAATCATGGTCAATAGAGTTCTCCCCTAAATTATCTTACCCTTTCCCGGGCTTGAGAGATTAAATTTACGAAAAAGGACACTTTGGAGTCTACTTATGTTTTTCTCCTGACTCCTGAGAAATGAAAAACACTGAGCTTTACTTTCTCTGGGCTCATTAAAATTTAAGTTGAAAGAATTGAAAAGGTTTTCTTTTTGTGTCTTTTCAAACTCTTTAAACATGAAAATGACATCGAGTTACCCCTTCACTGCAATTATAAAACTTAAACAATGCAGGACTCGTCAATCATGACATGACCGAACCACTCCTTCCTGGGGCTGGTTAAAAATACTTCAAGGGCCTTATTCGAAGGATGAACTTACGAGACAAGCATATGTTATCCTCCTCAAGCTTGCCAAAAATAAAGAGGTACTTGTCAGTAATGGTGGGGGGAAATTGGGAAAGAACGTTTGTTTATATTGTAAAAGACAGTATGCCGCTCTTGAACATCAGACTCCCCACCACTTTTGTGTCCGGGTTAGGAAATCCATTTTCCTCTCAGTGGACCATACCTCATTAAAATTATTTAGTTGGTTTGGGAATTATTTTTGAATCAAATTCTTCCAAGTTAGAATGTTGTTTCACCAATTACCTTGCAACGCATAACCCTCAATCACGTCGACCATCCCTAAGTCAGTCCTTGATTACTCCAAAATATTTTTCTTCAAAACTTGAAATGAGTTTTGTGTTGTAGGCCCTCCTGCGAGGGATTTCTTCCTATTGACTTCATCTCACTATCTAGGGAGGTTATCTAGAAACCTTCAGTACCTTGGAGCCAATACAATATAATGGAAGGTTTCTCGCCTTCAACGACATGTTCTCATCATTGACCTTCGATCGAATGATTCATGAGTGTTCGACTTCAACACATTTATTCACACTTCATAGATGGTACTAGAAGTAACATGTGAACCATTTTCATTATTGGTGGTTTCTCTCGTGCTTGTTAATGATTCACATCGTTGACCTGTAATCAAGTGGTTTATACCATGTTCAACTACGAGACATTCAATCAGATGGCTAGATTCGTACTATGGATTGGGGGATGGAGATCAAGACCCTGGATCTAGTTTCATCCATCTAAGCTGCATGAATTTATTAAATATTCATGATTGTAAACATCTATCCATTTATGGATGCGTCCATACTATGTTGTTTATTGATATGGATCTTCATATGTATTTCCACACTGGTTCTTTGAGATATTTATGCTCTGAGTATGGGAATGCATGCCTCAAAGATGAGTTTATATTCCAATGTAACATTTAATTTCTTGTTTCAAGTCTCCAACTGCAGTATCTAACCCAAACCATGGCATGATAAAGCATTGTAATCATCAAATATCCCTTCTAACTTTGCACTTTAGGGGGTAATCTATTACACATCATTTTGTTGCATTAGGAAAATGAATGTCATTTTGGATCTTTCTTTATCCATCAAACTATTCCAAAGCATCCCCCTGCAAGGATAAAACCCAAAACATCCAAAAGAGAATAACATTCATGTATCTTAAGGATCAAAAGACTATTTTTGGCTTCCTTCGAAGTTCCCTAGTTAGTTTTTGTGCATACGCAGAAGTGATCATTAAATTCTATGCAAAAGTGTGCTTTCTCTTACACTATGTCTTGCGCACATGACTCAATGCAAGTAAAAAATAAAAAGTAAAGTCTAGAAGCTTTTTTAGTCAAATCTTTCCCAACTAACAACTTCAAATGGATTCCTAATCAAGCCTAATCCCTCCCATCGTGGAGCTACTTCCCTCTCTTTGTGGATCCCTTATCCCACCATTTATGGATCTCATCCCTTAAGAAGAGGGTCCCAAACCTCCTCCTCTTGGAATATAAATCAAACACGGGTCAAAGAATTGGAGAGGACCATTAAAGTAGGCTTATGCTATAAAATGTGATGGCACACCTCAACATTGTATGTTGCCCATGCGATGCCACATTAAAGATACCCCAAAATATGTGTGGATAATCAAACTAAGGCTATTATCTCCAAGATGCCCAAACATACTTATGTAAGTGATACTCTTATGAGTGTGAAGGCATTATGTGTACTCTCCCCACCCTTATTTTAAGATATAATATTTAATTATTCATAATATTTTATTTTATAATTAATTTGAAGAAACAATTATTTAATATTCTTTTCAAGTAGCTCTTGAAAATGTGAGGAAGATCGCAAAGATAATTCATGATGCTCAAGTTTATAAACATTCACTCGAGAATATGTTTTAATTTATGTTAAGATTATGATTATCTAAAACTTGATTGTAAACTATTAAAACAAAATAAAAAAATAATAAAATTATAGTTTAAATTAGTTAAAATATGTTGACTCAGTCAAATTACATAAAAAATATAAATAAATAGAAATTTTTACTCCAAATTTTCAAGGTGCAAACTTTTCCACAAATTTAAAACTCAAAAAGGAGATTAATTTCTTGAGATATTCAATCCCTCTTGAAGCTTTATAGATCCAAAATTAAGATAGATGTAAACCAAAATTTATATAATTAATTTGAGCGCAATACTATTTAAGAGGAACATGATTGTGATGAAATGACTGTGAGATCTCCATCCAACTTAAAATATAAAAGCTTGAAAATAACAATAACAATTTTTTACACAAGTGATGTCAACATGCTTAGGCCCCATCAAACACATTGAAGCCAAAGGCTTGGACCCCACACCCTACAGTGGGGGCACATGGCCCAAGACAAGGTTTGAAAGGCCACCAAGGGCCCATTGTGGAACCAACATGTTAGCACACACCCACCAATCTAGTACCTAGTTCATTGGCTTTCTAAGAGTCATCGTCTCACCCATCCACTCTTGGCCTAACAATAAGGCCGAGGTCCTATCATTCACTGATTGAAACCCCCGGGTATTAATTACTTGTGATGATAAATATTTTTTTTATTCCATCTTTGGATGAGGATTTCATTTTCAGAAGTCATAATTTGATTCACTTGTATGGGACACAAGTCAATAAATATAAAAGTTGAGGACCACATGATAAATATAAAAGATCGCGACAATTTGATTGACTTGACTTGATTTGTCTGGTAAGTTCTAGATTGACTTGACTTGTTTAGGAAATTTTGTGATCGTTTCACACAATAAAACCTCACAAACTCAAAGTGGGAATGAGACAATTTGATTAAACTGCTCGGAAGTTGTATGAATTACACCTATAAAAGTTGTGGGTTCCACTTTCATTATGAAAGCGCCATGCCCACGAAATGCACAAAGTCAAGGAAGCCGTGAATTAATCTGGAATGAGTTTCATTGGTGATGTTTAAAATTTGTGTTTCATTTAGTTTTTTTTTTAAATGATCCCCAAATTATTTGTACATGAGATTCATGATAGAATTTAGATTATTTTAGAGTGTATGGTAACTGTCATGTGAAAATTAAAATAAAATTAAAAAATATTAAAGTGAAAGATAAATTACTTTCAAACCTAACTGTGCCGGTTTTCCTCCTATAATACATCTCTTCCCACCTGATTTCTTTCTAACTTGCCTCAGATATTGGACAGCCTTGAGCAAGCTAGGATTTTCATCATCAAACGCTTGATCGCCCAGTGTCTAATTTATAGAATTGAGAATGTCTCTGCCGCTAGTCGATCCAGTTATTGGTTTTAACTTAGACTCATCACAACTGGTTGGACTTAGGCTTGAAGGGTTAGGGAACCTATGGAGGTCCCCTAGGCTAGGAAATCATTCATAGTTGGCTGAGAGGTAAATTCAGTCGGGTAGTTAAGAGGAGCATCCCAACAGAGTTAGGAGAATCCCAACCAAGCTATTGGAACATGTTTTCTTCCATTTGTTGATCACTTATGTAAATTGTTGCAATGAAATTTATTACTTGTTTAATATACTGTTGATTAAATTTTACTTGTATATTATCATCAAATAAATGTTCAGCTATAAATAGCCTATTTCCCTTCTTATTATGTTCAAATTAAAAGAAAATTTTAGTTTGGTTAGAAGACCTAGGTTACATCCTCATAATTAGCCTCTCAAATCCATTTTTTTTAATGTTTTTACTATACTTTTGAGTTGTGACAATAATTTTTGAGCTTAAATGTGCAGAATACAAGTTTTTTACAAAAACGAATCATTTTTGCAATTAGTGTATTTTTATCACTTTTTTGAAATTGTTAAAAACTTACGAAAAATATAAAGGAGTTCTCTTTATGCCCTTTTCAAACTCCCTAAACATGAAAACATCGTCGAGTACTTAACTATTCAAACTCGTAAAAGTAGATGAACAGTCGTCTGTTCAGTATATGTTTACCCCTTTTATGGACTGAACTAGACTATTTAAAAAAACGTATACATCGACTAATCATGGTCAATAGAGTTCTCTCCTGCATTATTTTACCCTTTTCTGGGCCTGAGAGACTAAATTTATGAAAAAAGAACACTTTGGAGTCTACTTACGTTTTTCTCCTGACTCCCTAAAAATGAAAAACATTAAGCTTTAATTTCTCTTAGCTCGTTAAAATTTACCTTGAAAGAATTGAAAATGTTTTCTTTTTGTGTATTTTTAAACTCTTTAAACATGAAAATGACATCGAGTTACCCCTTCACTGGACTCGTAAAACTTAAACAATTCAGAACTCGTCAATCATAATGAGACCGAACCACTCCTTCCTAGGGTACGTTAAAAGTACTTCGAAGGACTAATCTGAAGGATGAGCTTACAAGACAAGCATATTTTATCCTCCTCAAGCTTGCCAAAAGAAAAGAGGTACTTGCCAGTAATGGTGGGGGGAAATTGGGAAGAACGTTTGTTCATATTGTAAAGGGTAGTATGTCGCTCTTGAACATGACACTCCATCACTTCCGTGTCTGGGTTAGGAAATCCATTTTCCTCTCGGTGGACCGTACCTCATTGAAAGTCTTAAGTTGGTTTGGGAATTATTTTTGAGTTAAATGCTGCCAAGTCAGAATGTTGTATCAAAAACATGTTCAAGAGAAGTCCAACCTAAGTTAAAATTACCTTGCAATTCATAGCCATCAATCACGTCGACCATCCCTGAGTCAGTCTTGGATTACTCCAAACTGTTGTTCTTCAAAACTTGACATGATTTTCGTGTCGTAGGCCCTCCAGTGACAGATATCTTCCTATCAACTTCAGCTCACTATCTAGAGTGGTCATCTAGAAAGCTTCAGTACCTAGGAGCCTGCAAGCCTTAATGGAAAAATTTTAACCTTCGACGACATGTTCTCTTCATTGACCTTCAATTGAATGATTCTATGAGTGTTCGGCTTCAACACATCTATTCACACTTCATAGATTGTGCTGGAATTACCATCAAAACCATTGTCATTATTGGTGGTTTCTCTCGTGCTTGTTAACGGTTCACATCATTGACAAGTAATCAAGTGGATCCTACCATGTTCGATTGTGAGATGTTCAATCACATGGCTAGATTCTTACTATGGATTGAGGGAAGGAGATCAAGACCCTGGATCTAGTTTCATCCATCTAGGTTGCATCGAATTATTATATATTCATGATTGTAAACATAGATCCATTAATGGTTGCATCCATACTATGTCATTTAGTGATATGGATCTTCGGATGTATTTCCATACTGGTTCTTTGAGACATTTATGCTCTGAGTATGAGAATGCCTACCTCAGCAATGATTTTATATTACATTGTAACATTTGATTGATTATTTATGGTCTCTGGCCGCAGTCTCTAACCCAAACCATGGCATGATAAAGTGCTTTAGTCATCAAATATCCCTTCTAATTTTCCACTTTAGGGGGTAATCTATTACACATCATTTAGTCGCATTATGCAAATGATTGTCTGTTTGGATATTTCTTTATCCATCACAGTGTTCCAAAGCATCCCCCCTGCAAGGATAGAATGCAAACAATCCCAAAGAGAATGGAATTCCTAGATCTCAAGGCTCAAAAGCCTATTTTTGGCTTCCTACGTAGTTCCCTAATCAGTTTATGTGCATACATAGAAGAGACCATTGGAGTCTACGCAAAAGTGTGCTATGTTTTACACTTTGGCTTGCACACATGACTCAATGTAAGTAAAAAATAAAAACTAAAGTCTAGAAACTTTGTTAGTCGAATCTTTCCCAACTAATAGCTTCAAATGGATGCCTACTCAAGCTTGATCCCACCCATCATGGAGCTACTTCCCTGTATTTGTGGGTCCCTTATCCCACCATTTATGGATTTGATCCCTTAGGAAGAGGACCCCAAACCTGCTACTCTTGGCTTATAAATAAAACATGGGTCATAGGATTGGAGAGGACCAATGAAGGTAGGTTTATGCTACAAAAATAAGTCTAGAAGGATTTTCATCCAAGGAGAAGGTTGGAGATCGTGAGAAGAGGCTTGTAACATCAAGGATTTGAGGTTGTAAGTTTATTCTCCCTTTTATTTAATAAAAATCAAGTATTCTTTCCTAATCGCATCTTCTCTTATATCATTTGTGGGATTTGTTGATCACTCACATATGCTATCATTGGTTATTGATTTTATTTTAGATATATGCCGAGTTAAGTGTTTCATTTATCTTTCACTTTATATACTAGATGCTTTGATTCGTTGTATGTTTATGTCTATGAAGATTTCCTTTGAAACATCATCGAGAAGTTGTGGAACGCGTTGGAACGATCTCTAAAGCATTGAGGAAAATATACCTGTGCAAGGAATGAAAGGACTTCGACGGACATTTCGTTAAACCGATAAGTGATCTCTCGCATATTATTTGTTTCAATCAATCATATGCTAAGTAAAGGTAGAAATTATTTTCTTGTTTGTTACTAGATTTCGTTTGAGACTTAGGGAGATCTGTCTTTTCCACCATAGAGATTAGTTTGCCTAACACTCACAATGATCCTTAGTTAAGTTATTATTAAATAATAAGTTACTTAACTAATTTCAAGTATACAACCACAATAATTTCCATAAACATGTACAATTGCAAATCCAAACACATGCAAAAAGACAAATATAGAGTCGGTGGCTCGCTAACCTAATACCCGAATCAACGTATATGTAATGACAAATTTTAACAATTAACAACCCTCCCCGCTCTTTTACCTCAATTCAAACCTCGCCAAAACCACCATATCTAAGAAAAATGCCAATTTTTTGGTGCAATCCCCAAAATTTGGTGTTTACAACCCTAAATTACAACCTTGAATTTATGTCCCTCAAATTTGGCCCATAGTAGCATCATGCAACATTTTGACGACTTGCTATTTTTTGTCCCTAAGAACCTAGACCCACATTCCTTTTTCCTTGCTAGGCAAGGTGTGGCCAACACCAGACCCATGTTGTGCTCTCTCTACCTAACTCTTAGATCTTGGTGTATGACTCACTTGGTTCATCTCAACCATAGAATATGTTGTATTCCATCTCATCTCCACGTACCTCTCCATTGAACACCCTTTTGGGAAATATATAGGAGGTGTGAACGACCTCCCCAACTAGAGCAACATTTGGGAGGCGTGTTTATTCTCCTCCACTTGTTGTTTTGCGTATTAGATGATGTGTTAACTGATTTTTTTTTCTCTTCACTTGTTCCTTCATTCATTTGGGCCGAAGTGCCCATCACATCATGCCAATCTGGTCCAATTGAACACCCTCATCGTAGGTCACCAAGCTAATTGTGCCATTGTGCCAATTTTGCCCCTTGTTGTATGATGGCAGAAACCCCAAATTTTTATCTCTCACCCCATGCACCCTCATATGAGGTCACAACGAGTGTCTTTGGAGAACCCATGTTATACAACCCACCTGTTGCAACTTGGTCATGGCACCCTTCATCTTGTGCCACTGATTTCACCAAGTAATTGTGATGTTGTGCAACTCACTCACTCACCCAACCATGGAATTATGTAAGTTGTGTTGCTGCCTAAAATGTGATGTTGTGCCACAACATTGTATGTAGCCCATGCGGTGCCAAATTAAAGATACCCCATAATATTTGTGGATAATCAAGGTAAGACTATGATCTCCAATATGCCCAAACATACTTGTGTGTGTGATACTATTATGAGTGTGAAGGCATTATATGTACTCTCCCTACCCTTATTTTAAGATATAATATTTAATTATTCATAATATTTTATTTTATAATTAATTTGAGGAAACAATTATTTAATACACCTTTTCAAGTACCTAACAAAAATGTGAGGAAGATCATAGAGATAATTCACGATGCTTTAAGTTAGAACATTCACTCGTACAACATGTTTAATGTCTTGTTATGTTATGTTATGTACTTCCATGACCTTTCGACTTTACATGACTCTTCATATGACAAGTGGGTCTCTTGGGCTTCCACATTATATTAAATTGATTGATAATATGGCTCAAAATAGAGATGTGGAAGACACGACTCATGAAAAGACTCGACATGACAGTGCTGGTACATTCGTGTTGTTGCTGGTGTGCATGTCAAGCTACAATGTTACTGGGTGATGGATGTCCTCATGGTGTGTCACAGCTTCACCAATGCATGGAAAGGTGTGCAGAGTCTTCGATGGCCGTTGGGTTCGCTTGATGTTTCATTCACACGTTCCTCCTTTCTTATATGTTGGCATGCTTTACATGTTCATCCATCTATGAAAATTGCATGTTCGCTCGTCCATCCATCTGTGAGCACATCTCTTGCATGCATCGTTTTTTCATCTGTTGGAGAACATGTCCTTCTACATGTACACCCTTTGTTCATCCCATATGTAGTCGTGGCATGTTTGTTTTTGTACCTGTATCCACAATCACCCATGATGAGACGACACCAAATCCATAAATCTCCTAGTCTACCGTGATGCATGATTGTTTCATATGCAAGTTATTAGGAGAGAAGACAAAGTTGCAAGCTTCGAGCTGGGATGGAGACTCTGGGCATTACGGGTGAAAACTGCATAGAAGTCCCTGGGAGACGGTGACAGGAAATCCGGATTGATAGCGATTGTCCGCGGGGTCTGGCTCACCTAGAGGACAAAACTACGCAATTTTTGGGAGGAGCAGTCTGGGCTACACGAAGGTTGGGCAAACAGGATCTGCACAATTTTTGGAAGCAGTGGGCAGCGGGAGCCTAGAAGCCAAAACTGCACAATTTTTGGAGGGTACTGACAACTGGCTCTTGGGACCTTAGCAACAAAAACTGTGCAATTGTTGGAAGGAACTGGCAGTTAGCTGCTGGAGCTTAGCAACAAAAACTACACAATTCTTGGAGGGAACTGGCAGTCAGCTACTCCGGGGAAAAACTGTGTTGATGTTGGAAGGCTGGCCTACTGATCACCTTTGTGCAGTTTTTGGCTGAGCAGATTGCTAGGTAACAGAGGGCTTGCTAAAGAAATCTGCGTAGTTTTTTGGGTGAGCAGCAAGCCAGCAGACTAGTGGGTTTGCTAGAAAAATTGTGCAATTTTTTGAGGAAGACAGGGACGGGCATTGCCTGTTTGTCCGACCTGTCTATGTAATTTTCCCAGCCATCGGAGTGGGCAAGGTCTGCAGCCTCTGTGCACTTTTTTAGGGGAGACAATCTCGGGGTGATTGTCGGGTCAAACTCTCTAGTTGACCAACAGGAAGGTTGATTAATCAGCTTGCGAGAATCATAGCTTGAAATGGCTTGCTTGGTGCTTTTGCGCTATTCTGGGTGACAGTCGATCGAGTCAATGGCAAGTTTAAGGTCCGACTGTCAGAGGGTGATCTAGTCGTCAGAGTTTCAACAAAATGACTAAGTGTGTGAGCGAGTGAAAAGGTGCATACGTGAACTTGCAAAAACACACTTACATGACTTGACAATGAGATGACTCAAACCATCCAAACACACATGTTCAACATGACTGACCAAGGGTGTAAGCGACAAGTGCGACACTTGTTGTTGACGGTTGGACTGCCACGACAACGCTTGCACGACAATGTATATGACTCCATTTTTGAGCGCGACAGATGTTTTGATAACGAAAACAACACGTACATATGAAGCGAAGACCTTGTGTGTGACTAGAACATGGTCACAAGCATGACATTGCCATCAACATGCAAAAGCTATATGTTGAACGATCAAGAAGACTCACACGAGCTCATGGGATGAACCCGAGTGTGTGCAAATATCAAGTTAAACTCTCAAAGGAGGCTCTGAAATTGGATGCGAGCCAAAATTTTGGAGGGTGTTGCAGCCGCTACAACAGTACCTAACGAAAATGTGAGGAAGATCATAGAGATAATTCACGATGTTTTAAGTTATAACATTCACTCGTATAACA
>APFE031587373.1:201931-268069 GCA_000404065.3 Pinus taeda | reverse complement strand
CAATAGCTCAACTAATCCATAGGAAAAGCGTATTTCCTTCTTGCATTTGCATGTGCCACATCCGTAGCTCGAACTGAAGTGCTGCGAGAGGATAAGATAATGTTTATAGTCCAAATATTATTAAGATCTAATAATATTTGACTGTTTTATTTTTAGACTCGCAGTCTAAAAAGACACTCCGCCCATATGTCTAAAAGTAGAAGTCCATCTATTTTTACCAACATGACCAATCATCCATAAATAACATCCTGCAACTCATAGACCATGATCCATATGTCTAAAAATAGACTTTGCGCCAAAAATAGCCTGCGGGCACACTTAGTGAAGGCGACTCCTTTTCACTAAGCTCCATCATCTTGTTGCATTTTCAACAGATTTGGTGTGGAGGAAGTCTTTGTCTAGGTCAATATTCTTAGATTATATCATGAAACTAATGAAGGAATAATTGTTGACTGGGTTTTCCCCTAGATAGGGGATTTGCAAAGGATGTCCGCCTACATCTGGTGTCCTTGTTCTATTGTTTTGGTCATTACTTGATGAACTAAAATATAAAAGAACATAAAGATAAAAGAATCACAAGTAATTATCTATATAAGAAAATATTTCTGCCTTTTTTATTTTCTAACAATGATACCCGACAATCTATCAATTTTATAAATTCCTTAGCTCTCGTGAGTTGGTTAAACAAATAATCTATTCCTGGAAATGTGTACTTATTCTTCACTATGACTTTATTGAATTGACAAAAGTCAATGTACAGTCTCATCGTACCATCCTTATTTTTAAAAATAACACTCGGGCAACATAAGCTAATACACTAGGGCATGTGTACCCTAAATTACTTAAGAGCTATTCTAGCTGTATTTGTAATTCTTTCTTTCCTAGTGTGCTCATCTCGTATAATGTTTTGGACACTAGTGCATCTCCAAGTACTGAGTCTATAGAGAAGTCAATGTCTCTTTTAAGCAGCATTGTAATTTAGACAAACACATTTTCAAATTCCTTAAGTATTGGGTGGTCCTTTATACTTGGTTCTTGATCCCCAACCATCTCCTCCATGTGGGCTACATAAATTTGGCACCCTTTTCTAGAATTCCCTTTGAGTTGAATAAATGATATTTTCCTAATAGAGATTGGCCTTTTTATTCCCCACACCTGCCTTTACCACCCTTCTTATGCTCACCATTAAATGTAGGTGGCTTGATATTTCTAAGTTCCCCTTGCAAACTATCCCAGTTTGGTCTCCTTCTTGACTACCTTACTGATGACATGTCTGAACTATAATATGATCCTTAGGCAACATGGGCTTTCTTAATGGATTTTCTCGATGCATGATGAGGCTTCTTGGTAGCTCTCCTATAGTTTCTTGAATCCCCAACATATCTCCCCTTAACTACTGAGTCATGTTCCTTTGTATTTATAGAATTAGACCTCTGGTCTATTCTCATATGTAATTTATTTAGGCTCTGTAAAATCTAAGCATTGAGTTGTTGATGTTCTATGCTCAATCTCTCGTTATCAACTTTATAGTTGATCACCTCCATTTGGAGACTCCTCATGGTCTCTTTTGGGCCTCTACCCTCTAGCCTATCCCTTCCATGACCATTTTACTATGTTCCAACATTACCCATGTTAATGTTAATGGCTTTGACCTCTTCCTCATGACTATAGGACCCTTGGGTATTTTCCATAATCCTAGTCCTCATGTTGGTATTTCCTTATAGGTCACCTGTTATCTTCTTTTGAATTTTTAGGAAATTTCGTACCTTGATCCAAAATTTTGGGTTGATAGGTATATGCTCCTTCTCGGTAGATTTATATCAACTATCTGTTTTCCCAAATCTAAGTCCTTATTTGGAAGGTTATGGCCTCTTAAAGTTTCAACATATTTACTCAAATTTCCCCTATTCTATCAGGACACACTATATCCAATTTTTTGAGCACTTATGCATTCAAATTTTCAAATCTATCTCCATGGTTCGGTTCTATAGTCTCTTATAGTTTCATTGAATACTTTGACACCCAAATCTGAGTTCTAGTTGTTGATTACACCCTTTCTAAATGATTTTTGTTACACATCAATTTGTTACACTTATGTAAATGATGTTAAATATGTATCTTTTTCTATCTGATGAACAATTGTCATAAATCCCCTATAAATATGGAATAAATATCTCTTTATGGTGTATAAGAATCCTATATTAAATACCTAACAACCCTCATTTTGGAGGACATCATGAGTATTTAATTTATAACCCACGATGATGCGTGTTTCTCAGTAGACACAAAGTGATGCCATCATTGTCTGCATGTGTTAAGGTCATGATGATCTTCTTATAAAGGTAAAAAATAAAAAATAAAATAATCTTTCTCTTCTAGAAGCCTCGTGGTTGATATGTAATCCAAATTGGTTGAGATTGAGCTCGAAATCCCCATATCCTGGGCCTTCGCCCTCTTATAGTGGATCCATCCCACTCATTGTGGATATCTCTCCTCCCTTCATGTATCTCTCAACTTCCACTCCTTCCCATATGTGAAATTCATTCAAAGAAAGTTTGTTTGCCAGTTTAGACTTATGAAATTAATTACATGTTGCTCAAATGTTCATTGGAGTTCTTTTGATTGCAAGGGCTTGGATTGAGGATCATTGCAAGGAGGATTCCAACATCAAGGCTTGGTTGTAATTCTCCTTCTCTTCATTGTTAATACAAATACTTGTTTCTTTCCTATATGCATTTGTTATCATGCTTATTGTAATATCCATTGATCACTTACATAGTTTATGGTTGAATTATTGATGTATTATATGCTTTGATCACTTGTTTGTTTTTATCTTTCCAAATCTCTTCTTGTAGCACTAAGGGAGAAAGGTTGAAAGCTATAAAGGAAAACAATGAGGATCATCATCAAGAATTTCCGAAAAATGTGTGAGCTTTGCATCCTATTTACATCTATGTTTCATTCATAGAAGGTTTTCATGTATTTGTTTGTTTATTACTAGGATTGATTTATGAGCCTAGGGAGATTGGTCTTGTCTGCCAAATAAATTAGTGAATCCACTAGGGAGCGATATGCTCTTCAATTTCTCTTGTGTTTGAAAAGGCAAGTTGTGTTCAAAGTCTCTTGGTTAACCTTCGTTAAGCCTAAAGTTGTCAGTCCTTTTGAGAATTTTTATTTTTTTCTTATTTTTTGTGCTCATCACGACTTGCTATGAGGGAAAATGTGTTGACATCATGCTTTTCACCTTAACAGGTGTGACCATCACACTAGTTTCTACTATTGACCCATGATGATCAAGGAAAATTTGAAATTTTTCTTTCCTTCTCTATTTGATCTTCAATCAAAGGACCATTTTGGTTTCTGGATTGATTGTCAATCTATTATAAATGAAAATTTTTAACTTGATTTCATTTGGATGCTTCATTGTGAAAATTTTTGTTACATTGTTTTGATTTGGTTTCTTTGTTTACCTATTGAAGGAAAGAGTCACTGTTGTAGATGATTAGGTTTGTTGGATATTTATTTCTCTGTTTATGATAATCATTTTCAAAATATAGTTGTTCATATTTTGGAAATTTTTCATTACATTACATTAAAAAAAAATCACAAAAAGAAGGAATTTTTTTTGTTGGGATTGATTTGCATTGATTGTTTTATTATGAAAAATTTGTGCATTATAGAGTTTTGTTGTATTTTCTCTTACTTAATAGAAACAAAATATTGATTCTTGTATTGCAAAAAGTGTGTTGTTTGTTTTGAAAGAGTGCTTTGGGAATCATTTTATTTTGGTATAAAAGGATTTGTTGAGGATAGCATCTTTCAAGATTTCGGCTCCACGTGGTAGAAATTGCAGCTTGTGAAGCCTTACACAAAAAATGTTATAGCAAAAATTCCAAGATGACCTGTTTGAAGCATCAAAACCCTAGGATCCATAGATCTGATACCAAATTTTATGTAACTATATCACAAAACAAAAGAAAATATATATTGATGACTTGAAAATAAGCCTCTTTAAGGGGGAAACCTCCTTTTACATCACATAAATGAAAAATTCTATGATGATACAAATGACAAGGCCTCCTTGGTATATATAAGAGTTTAAAGTGTCACAATATAGTCAGGGCCTACATAACAATAATAATGTAAGGGCACAGAAAATACAATATGGGCTTATATGGGGAAAAGCAATAAACAATATGGGGGCTACATGGGCACAAAAATAACAATATGGGGATACAATTAGTATTATAGGGACCTATCATGAGTCATAAAAATCACCTTTGACCTGATATGGATGAATCCTCAAAATTGTTGGAAAACCTTATTATTTCTCAATAGCATCTTCTAACTAGTTATCATAAGCTTTCTCCCAACCTACCGTCAGTTGAAAAAGTGATTTACCTTATTCCAACTTTGGTTAATCCCACTCTCCCATTGGAGAGTGAAACCCATACCACTCAGGTTAATGAACCATTGGTTGATGAAGTGGTCGACTCAATTCCATCTTTAGTCAATCCCACTCTTCCCTTAGAGAGTGAATTTACTACCACTCGAGTTCTTCTTGTTACTTCAAATTCAGCCACACAAGGGGGCACTTCATCCATTTCCATGAAGCCCCCTCCAAGTATTGGGGTCATTTCCTTTGATTGGAATAGATTGAATGGGCCTTGTCTCCCTTCTTACATCCCTTTCCAAATAATTTTGAAGTCTTAGGATAAGAACGTGTGCTCACGCTATTATAGATGAATGTGATTATGTTAGTATTTTATCCTCAACCATTTGGAAATATTTGGGTTCCCCTCAACTTATGTTTGTTACTGAGGATCTATTGGCTTTTGACAAAAGAGCCTATGAACCTTTAGGGACCCTTCCTCAACTGCCCATTACTTTGGAAGGAAAGACAGTTTGTATTGGTGTTACAGTAGTCCAAGGCCCCTTGGATTACAATTTACTCCTTAGGAGAGACTATGTCTATGCCATGAAAGTTTTCATGTCCACACTCTTTCACATGATGTATTTCCCTAATAAATGAAAAATTATGACTATTGAGAAGCTTTTGTTTGGTGGCCCTAATATGAATTCAAGCCATCCAACCTCTCTGAATTTTCCCTATATGCAAGTGATTTCTACCCAACCATAGGTTAATTATGTGGCAACTTGTCCCATGCCTTCACTTACTGATGAAAAAAATCCTCTTACTATATGATCAAATTCCTTTTACTTAGATCGGGTAGTTGAAATGGTGGACCCTTCAATGGAGACATTAAAGCCTAATATTCCTACCCCTATTGAGTCCCTGGACATGTATTCCTTCTAGATTATTATTCCTCCTTCTTACGAGGAAATCTTGGAAGCCATGATCAATTTGTGTCCCTTGACATGTTTTCCTTCCAAAGCATTGTCCTCTTGGAATCCATGATCAAGGTAAGCATGAGAATAGTTATTTTCCTGTGTCAAGCTCATTAAAAAATGAAATAGATCATTATGAGAATAAGTGTTTTCCTGTGTCAAGCTCCTTAAAAAATGAAGTAGATCATTATGAGCATTGTTCCTTTCTTGTGTCAAGCTCATTAAAATTGGAACTACTTGATTGAGCATTGTTCTTTTATTGTGTCAAGCTTGTTAAAAAATGGAACAAGGTTCCATGAGCATAGTTCCTTTCCTGCGTCAAGCTTGTTAAAAAATGAAATAGATCAAGACATGTGCCTCTGGTCACCATGTTATAATTAAGCCACTAGACTATTTAGTTCATGTTGAGGGCATTGATCTCATAACATCTAACCCTCACGCAGTTGGGCAGCATGGGTATATTACCATGGATTTATTCACTAGGCTGAGGCGATGCCTAGATTCACCAATTATGGGAACACTAGTCTGTTTTGGTTATTCATTTCAGGACTAAATAAACTCATGAAAATCCAAAGCTTCTTTTGCAATCTTTTCATGCTCATAAAATCCAAAGATATGGAGAAGGAAAGAACCTCAAACAAAAAGATGTGGTATAGCCTTGTATGCAGAAGGACAAGAAAATTAGTGGTACATCGATAGTGGATGCTCAAAACACATGACAGGTGATAAAGAAAAGCTTCACTCATATAATGCCTTAGAAAAGGAAAAGAATGTCTCATTTGGAAACGACACTCCTGCTGTCATAAAAAGTAAAGGCTCTGTTTTCTTGAAAGAAAAGGTTAAAGCTGGGAATGTTATGTATGTAGATGGTCTAAATCATAACCTGTTGAGTGTCATTCAAATGTGTGATCAAGGAAATGAAGTGGTGTTTCGATCAAATGGATGTGTTGTTCATGAGCTTGATATAGGAGAAACCGTGATCAAAGGTACAAGAACTCCAAACAACATACACATTCTCAATGGAGGACAACAATAGTGCTATCTAAGAAAAAATGATGAAAATTGGCTATGGCATAGAATGTTGGGACATCTAAGCTTTTCTCAAATAAGAAAAGCGTGTAGATTCCAAGCCATTCGTGATCTTCCAGATATCAGCATCCTTGAAAATACAATATGCAAACCATGTCAATTCGGTAAGCAAACTAGGTCTCACTTCATTGAAAAAGAAGGGTCAACTAGTAAGCCTCTTGAACTTGTCCATACTGATTTATGTGGACCATCAAGGAAAAAGTCACCTCGTGGAGAAGAATACTTTATTTTGTTCATTGATGATTTTTCCAGAATTTGTTGCATAGGTCTTCTAAAGCATAAAGATGAAGCATTTGAAAAGTTCAAAGCCTTCAAATCTTTGGTTGAAAATGAATCAAATCGCAAAATCAAATGCCCCAGATCTGATCGAGGAGGGGAATTTACCTCAGATGAATTCTTTGACTTTTGTGAACAACGTGGAATAAAAAGGCAGTTCTCCATCGCAAGGACTCCTCAGCAAAATGGAGTGGTAGAAAGAATGAACAGAATTGTTCAACAAATGGCTCGATCTATGATTGATGAATCTGGAACTCCTACGACCTTCTGAGGTGAATCTGTGTTCACTGCCGTAACTATTCTCAACCAAGAAAATGTTTGGGTAAACGGCACTCAAACTCCACATGAACTTTGGTATGGTAAGACTCCTACTGTAAAATACTTTAAAGTTTATGGAAGAAAATGTTATATCAAAAAGACTGATGAAAACTTGGTAAGTTTGAGCCAAGAGCAGATGAAGGTATTCTTCTTGGTTACTCTTCCCGAAGTAAAGGATATAAATGTTATAATAAAATACTTGGGAAAATTGTTGAAAGTATTGATGTTGTAGTTGATGAAGCATGCAAAAATCCAAACAGATAAAAATCGAAGATTATGACAATGAAGAAGATGGGGATTATTTTCGCACATCAAATCACAATAATTCTGAAGAAGAAACCAATGAAGCACCAGAAGAAGAGATAACGATAGAAGAAAAGACTCCGTCCAGGTATGTTCATAAAAATCATCAAGAAACCCAAATTTTAGGGGAAAAAGAGGCAGATGTACAAACAAGAAGAACTATTATAGAAACCTCAAGCTATCTAGCATTACTATCCTCCACCGAACCTCAAAATGTAAATGAAGCATGCAAAGATGAATGTTGGGTCAAGGCCATGAATGAAGAACTTGAGCAAATTGAAAAGAATAATACTTGGGAATTAGTTCCTAGGCCTCATGATAAAAATATTATAGGAACTAAATGGATATTCAAAAACAAGCTGAATGAAAATGGAGAAGTTATTAGAAACAAGGCCAGACTTGTTTGTAAAGGGTATGCTCAACAACAAGGTATAGATTTTGAATAAACATTTGCACCTGTTTCTAGACTTAAAGCCATAAGGATGTTTCTTGCTCTTTCTAGCTTTCAGAAATTCAAAGTATAACAAATGGATGTAAAATCTACCTTCCTCAAAGGAGATTTAGATGAAGAAGTCTATATTGAACAACCAGAAGGATTCATTCTTGGAAATGATGCAAAAGTTGTATGCAGACTCAAAAAAGCTCTCTATGGTCTAAAGTAGGCTCCAAGGGCCTAGTATTACCGCCTTGACAAATATCTACACCAATAGGGCTTTTCAAAAGGGTCAGCAGATAACAATCTATATACAAAGATTGACACTGATAAATTGCTAATAATTGTTGTTTATGTTGATGATATCATTTTTTATAGCAATGAAGAATCCATGGGTCAAAATTTTGCTTCAATAATGCAACAAGAATTTGAAATGTCCTTGTTTGGTGAACTTACCTATTTTTTGGTCTACAAGTTCGACAAAATAAAGATGGCATTTTTCTTTCACAAACCAAATATGTCAAATAGATCTTGAAAAGGTACGGCATGGAAGATTCTAAACCTGTATGTACCCCAATGGTAACAGGATGCAGTCTCAGCTCAATTGATGAATTAGCAGCAATACATCAATCAACTCACAGATCTATGATTGGCAGTCTACTTTATCTAACAGGTACCTAACCTGACATCATGCATGCAGTAGGAATAGTTGGAAGATTCCAAGCAAATCCAACGGAATCACATCTTCAGGCAGAAAAATGATTTTCAAATATCTTCAAGGAACATAGAACTTTGTTTTAGGGTATCCTAGAGATACGGATCTTACTCTTCATGCATATATAGATGTAGATTGGGCATAAAGTGTTGATGATAGAAAAAGCACTAGTAGTGGTGCATTCTATATGGGTTCCAGGTTAGTGTCTTGGTTCAGTAAGAAACAAAGTTCTATTGTGTTATCTAGAGTTAAAGCAGAATATGTGGCTACTGCATCTTGCTACACACAACTACTTTGGATGATGCAAAAATTGCAAGACATTCAGATCGCATGCACTCCACCCATCTCCATTCTATGTGATAATACAAGTGCCACCATTTTTTCAAAGAATCGATTCATGCACTCCAAGGCCAAGCACATTCCCATTAAATACCATTTTCTACGTGAACAAGTGCTTGAACAAAAGTTCAAATTGGAATATGTTCCCTCCAAAGAACATGTCACTAATATATTCACTAAAACTACCGATAGAGACATTTGAATATCTCAAACAAAAGCTAGGAGTAGTTGCTACATCATCCTGATGTTAAATCAATTTTTTCAGAGAAAGGTTATTATATGCATGTTTCATGAAGTGTAGTTGCATACACACGTGAGTTTCTATGGTTGAAGGAGCATATGTGTTTTTCAAACAAGAAAAATAGTGGGGCAGGCTCTGATATGGGTTCTCTGACTGATATTGATGATTAATATGCTTTGTTCATTAATTTTATTTGAGTAACAAAGATGCCTTGATCTTTGACCAGTTAAACAATGCATAGGTGGCACCAGTTCAGGGGGAGCATTAGCCTTCACATACATCCAACATTGTTGGCATTATGGTTGCTGAGTCTAGCTATGGCTTAAGATATTTATACCATTTTTTGCTCAAGTCATGTAAAAGTCTAGGGTGTGATATGTCTTCTCATACATTTGAATGATTCCTCTTGGACAAATTATGTAGTTTATATCCCCACTTTACATGGGATGGATGATGTAATATTTCTTGTTTTTGTCATGTATAAACAATTGGTATATAGCCACTTGGTTGGATGGATGAGTCAAATTTGGTATATCCCCACTTGGTTGGGAGGTGGATGTATGTATGAGTCATTGGTGATAGGAAGGTCATCCTCACATAGTTGAGTTATAGAGTCATGTCATTCTTTTAGAAAATCTTTTTGCAGACTTTGCTTATGCTGAGGGGAAGCATGGATAGTTTCAGTACATCTCAGCATGTACAAAAGGGGAGCTCAATTAGAGAATTCAACATGTACTCAGGGGGAGCATGACCAACATAATGTATGTCAAAGGGAGAAACTATCTTGGTCCAGCCTTTGCCCTAGATGTCAAAGGGGGAGAGTGACTTGGTGTTGTTGTTGCCATCATGTCCAAAGGGGGAGATTGTTGCATTATGATACAGGTGTGTCCTTGATGACAACTCACTTAGATGAAAGATCACAGTACAACATGTCAACAACAAAGAATTACATATCAGACTACAAATATTGAAGAAAGAGAGGTATACACAGGTTCACCTTGACCAAGTTGTGTATACACACAGGTTCACCGAACACAAGTAACGTATATGTACACACGCACTTTCACAGAAGGAAAAGCGTGTATATCTTGGAAAACTAAGTTTTGGGTCTGAGATATTTGGTCCAAGGTATTTTGATCCAATGTATTGGTCCAAGGTATTTAGTCTGAGGTATTGACCCTAGGTATTTGGTCCAAGATATTGGTCCTAAGTGGTTTTGGTCCATGGTATTGAGAAAGGCCTAAAACTATATAAGGAGGAGAACATCATTAGGCCAAGTGTGCAAGTATTGAATATCTAATGAAGTGTGAGATCTAGTATGCAGGTTATTGGCTTATGGTGTTGTGCTTGATCTGAACCAAGGATGAACCTTAGTGATTGATGAAGGATAAGATCTAATGATGGATCAGGATCTTAAGGCTTGAAATGAATTATCATTATGTGGTTTGATCATGTATAGTCTATATCTGAATATTGACGCATGTGTTATTCTGTAAATATTATGATCTAGGTATAACTGAAGTTCGAAATAGCTGTAGAAATATGAATTAATATTTGCAAATGTGTATGTTGGTTGGCTTTGATAAAAGCGTGTATACATGCAGGTTCAACACATGGAAGTAGTGTATACATTATAAAATATGTTTCAGTTGTTTCTGTTTGCTGTTGCAGAGTTCTAGGTTTTGGTTTGGGTTCTAGTTACTATATTCTAGTGACAATATCCTGCATGATCAGATCGATTGTGATTTGATGATGGGTTGTTAAAGTTATTGATTGATTCAATTGTGGTTGATTCAGAAAGTGATGAATGAGTTTCAGTGATTGGTTGATGCAGATGTATTTGACGATTGAACTGTAGTTATGATGTTGTTGATGGATCCAGTCTGAAAATTTATGAAACGTGGTCCTTGGAGGAAGAAGGAAGTTCATAGCCTTCTGTAGGTCGCCACCTACGTACTAGTAATCATATCAGCTAGTACAAGAGTTAGGTGGTTGTAGCTCCCTTCCAGGAGAAGCTGGAGAACGAGAGAAGCTTGTAACCTTCTGTAGGTAGAAGTCTGCGTACTGGTATAAGTCTGCACCAGTACAAGGTTGTAAACAGATTTTCTTATTATTAAAAGAAGACAGAGACGACAGCAACAGGTGGTTTTTACCCACATTTGGTTTCCACTTTATATCTTGGTGTTCATGTGTGTTTCTTATGTGTGATTTTTTATTCTGCTTTTATTGAACTGTCTAATAAATCTCCAATATACTGGTTAAAGTTCAATAATGATAAATTGGGTAAATCAAAAGTTCTTTGCATATACGTTGGTTTCTTTAAGTACAATCGCGTGTACACACTAGTTCACTTAGTTGAAGTAGCGTATACAAATCTATTTGGGAAATAAAATTATTGATCTAATAATACTGATTCACCCCCCTCTCAGTATTATTTCCAACATTTATGGATGGATTTATGTTCACACTTAGCTCACATGCGAAGCTCAAGATGTTATTCAAAGTTACAATCAAATTTAAATTCCACCTACAGAAATTTGGTACTTAGTTCAATACTAGTTTGGCATTTTCCAAAAATTGGTACTAGTTTGATAGCTCGACAACCACTATCGCCAGTTACGTCTAGATTTGGAGGAAAGTCAAACTAATGCCAAGTGGCATCATTTCCATCTCCAACAATAATCTAATACATTCCAAAATCATAATAAGACCATTTTTACATATTATTTTTTATCTTAATTATAGTACAGGAGTTAGATTTTTATGGAATTTGATATGATCCTTTGGACCATTGCTTCCTCTCCATTGTAATATAAAATACATAGATATGCACGACAACGATAAAGGATAGGACACAGAGAGGAATTTTATCATTTTTTTGAGTTGATCTTTTGTAATAGATTTTAACTTCTGTTTGCAAGTTGAAGTTGAGATTCTTGTAATGAAGATTTAATTGTTGAAGCTCTGCACATTATTCTAATCTAAGTTTCTAGGCATGTTGCCAGATCAGGAATGTCCCATCAAATTCGGTAACGTCCTGGTTTTTTCTATTCATAGAGTAGTATCCAAAAATATTTAGTTTTCTTGATTACAGATTATGTTTAATATTTCATTTTAGTTTTCATTAGATTCATGTTTCATCTAGTATTTTGCTAAAATTTACCTTTCTATTTTCAGATTTGTTAATAGAACATGTTATGATTAAATTCAAATTAATCCTTGCAGGCTTAAGAGTTAAGCAAACTTGGATTGGTTTCTTAATATGTTTTCATACCCAGAATTTTAATTTACAAAATTTGTGTACTTAATTCCATACTAATATTCAGAATTTCAATTTCAAGACTTTCTATACTTAATTTGGTACTAGTTTTTGTACTAGAACAAGGTATTAAAAAAATATGTAATTTTCAGTTTATGATTCTTTAATTGATTGGAGCATTGCAGCGACTTGGTAAAATATTCCTACAATGAATAAGAACCTACAATATACCATGATGGCTCTAAGCCTGCTTAACATTTATTTTTGATATTTTATTAATGCATTTCTTGTAGTTTATTTCCTTGTTTTTTTTAATTTGCCTCACACACTTTTTCTTATAGATGTCAGAATTTACTTTTCTACAACTCTTTTAATGAATTTTTGTATGCAACACTATAGGATTAGAACCACTGAAGTCTCAAGACCTAATAAGCTACATAAATAAAACCACATGAACATTGTATGTCAATGATTATGAAATATTGTGGTTCGAACCCTTATAAGCATTAGAGTCCCATAGTTGAGTGACAAGTCATAATCCTTAGTGATTGGTTCTTTCTAGTGCTAGTTGTTAGCATAGGTTAGAATAGGCTCTAGTCCTACATTTCCTGTGCTTCCATCTCTATGTCTTACGATACCAGATTCAATAACTAAATGTTGGAATTAGAATACATATAATTCCACCAACTTTTTGGCACCATTGTCAAGGAGGTGCTAAATGTATTATAGCATAGTTTATTACACAATTTTTTTTGCATGATTTTAGTTATAGGGCAACTTGCGGGTGGAGATAAAACGATAAGACGAGAGGTAAAGACTTGCGTGTCCACTTTGGTGGGGTTGCTCCAAAGCCTTGTTGTTTCCTTATTTTTCTTTGCAAGTGTTTTTTTCCTTTAGATTGATTCATGGAAAGAAGAAAATCCTAAGTTGTGTGAACAGATAACTTGGTGACAACAGGATCTAAGTAGCATGGTGGTGCTTTGAGTACATGTTTGGTTTGTTTGTATCTATTTTAAGTGTGTTTCCTTTCCATTTATTTAGGATTTTTAATTTGTTTTGGTAATTTAAGAACTCCATACACTAATCCATGTGTAGGACAAAGATTAACTACTAGCAAAAATATTCAAGGATGATCAAGATATTGGGAGAACTCTCTCAAATCCTAGCAGTAGATGGGATCTCTGTTTCTCGGCAAGAACAAATTTTGACAACAATCAAGAACTTATATTCCTCTCCATAAGTGATAGAAGAAAAATAAATCCATGAACCACATCCACAGGAAGATCTTCAACCTTGCAATCTTGTCGAAGAAACTAAAGAATCATGGACCACATCCAATGGAGAGAAACCATTAGAACCTGAGATTGAAGAAATTTTGACATGCCTATTTGTGGATCCTCTAAGCATACAAGAGGATAGTAATCTCATAATAGAAGATTTGCATGGCATGGTAAAGGAGGATATGCTAAATGAGCCATACCACTCCTTCATTCGTCCTTACTTCTTGACATCATCATCAAAACAATTGGTTCTTCTTACTCAGGTATGCATTGAAGATTATATTCTAAACTTGAGTATGAATGCATTTTTATACCCGTTACGCACATGATTACATTGGAAATACTCATATACTTGAGGATAGGAATTTATTTTTCTCAAGTAGAGTAGGATAATAAATAAGTAAATAAATATTGTATATAATAGTTAGTTTAGTTCTAAAATATAGTGCAACATCTTTCTCATTTTATTGTATAAGTGGGAATGCTAACAATTAAACAAAAAATAGTTGAAAATGGGAGATCTGTGTTCCTATTGCATATTTCTGTTGGGGTCTCTTTCAACTGCATATTTTTTTAATGAAGATTTCCACTCGGTCTTATTTCCAACTATAGCATGGTTCAACTATTACTTTTCTTTCCCACTTATTATTTATTTCTAATAGTTAGATTTGTTTATAGTTTTTCTTTTCAATAAAGTAAGTTATGACCATTATGTTTGGAGTCTTGTGTGAAGTTGGAAATGATTGCATTGCAACATATTGCATATCAATTGTCTAGTACCTTGTTTCAGCTAATTAGTACCCATTATTTTGGTATTAATTTTTTATTTTGCAAGACAAAGCATGATTCAAGGATATTGTTCATTTGGGCTGCTTAAAGACTCGAAGAATATTTTCAAAAGCAGAAAATATATCTTTGTCAATGGAATGGAACACTTAGGGGAGTATTTGATGATAAATTTATTTTTCCTTAAGTTTTTTAAAATGTTGCATTCATGCTTTATCATTAAGACCGCTATGTCACGAAGATGATCGAACAAACAATCTTTTCCATAGAAGTTAAATCAACTGATAATTCCAAACTATTCATAGCTTATATACCTTTTTTTTTTTTTGAATTTCATTTCTCTTATTCATATAGATTTCCAATTATCAATACAAAACCGCTTCTCAAAATATAGTTACCAAAACATACTGAGGGGATTATAAAAAATTTAAGAGGTCCATATAATTATACCAATAAAAGAAATCAACTTGAATATTATAACCACAACACCAAAGCATGATATTTGAGCATCTTTATTAAGACCTGCAGAAGAGTTACTGAAGTATCTACTCATAGTGGAACACTACTTTAAAAAGTGAAAGCATACATGAAAATTATGATGGGTATAACTTTAGGTATATTTTGGTTATTCTTTGGCAACCTCAACCAACTCACATTAAAAATGGCTCATTCATCTATGCCCTTTGAGTACCTATAAGTACCTTATGTGTCCAAGACATTATGGAGGTAATCAAAGTCACTCTGAAAGGTATCATCCTATGCCTCTAAGGGGATTTCTGAAGCCACTCCCCCATCTACCAATTGCAAAAGAAATAACCATAATATAAAACGGAAGTGGTAAGAAACATGGAACTAGATCCTTTAGTGTAAATAGGTTTAAGAGTTTAAGCCATCGAGGCTATGGACGCCTGCTGGCAATGAGTACTGACCTATGATATCATTAGGAAAACCCATTAGGGCTATGGATGCTTGTGGGAAATGGGTCATTCTACCTAAATATGTGTCAACAAACTAGGTATTTTCTATATACATATGATGGTCACCCTATAGTGTTACAATCAAAAGGAAGCATGTGTCGATGAAGTAAAGGGAAAAATGAACTCCATAAATTTGTTGCTAAAGAATGGTATTAAGGTAACCTTGAATCCCGTATCATTTGTATTTCATACTGCATCTAAGACTTAATTACCTTAGAATTGGAATTTCTAAGTCTATCCGTTAGAAATCCTTATAATACTTTCTGATTTATTTCTTCCTACTTGTTTTGTTAATTAACAAGTTATTTACCATGTAAATACTGAAAATAAATACAATTACAATCTCAAAACATACAAATCATCAACTGAAGGAAAAATAAGCACACAAGTGACACCATTATTTTTGGACTAATGTCCCTGGAAAAACCCAACGCAGGAAAACCGGTGCAACTATCTGAGGGTTTTATTATTAAGCAATTTCAGAATACAATCTACGTGCCATAAATGGCTCACCCAACAGAGAATTCCCTTGGAAGTAGTACCTCTCAGTCGGAGACAGATATCAGCCCCAATCTGCCTCATGAAATCCCCCAGCATCAGCCTCTAGGGTTTGCGTCAGCCTCTTTGGCCCAATGTCAACCCAGTGTCTGCGTCTCTGGCCCAGTGTCAGCGTCTCTAGCCCAGCGTCAGCCTCTCAAGGCTCTACGTCAGCCTCTGGAGCCTTTGCGTCTCCCACACTAGCCCTCCTCAAGCTCTGTGCAGCTCCTATCTACCTTTGCGTGGCCTCTGGCTACTTCTACATAGCCTCTAACTGGCTCTATGTCAACCCTCTCCTGGCTTCTGTGTTGATGATCCCGGTACTATCTCTGCCTCTCTGCTACTGCATTCACTTCCCCTCAGCTGCAACTCTGATCACTCCTTCAATTTCCTTAGCAAGCCATGCCTCAGAAAATTGAATTCTTGATCAACTTGGTTTGTTCTCCAAGTGACCCTCAAGCCTCCTCTTATAATTTTCTCGTTGACAATTCAACGGTCGAGATTAAGTCCCTAATTAACGGCTAATATTATATCTGGCTTGATCCATGACTTTTGGACCATTCTAACTCAGTTTCATATTAATTCACATTAATATTTTATTTTCCCTAAGTTTAGACTTAGGGACTCCATTAAAAATATTAATTATTTTAACATCTCCCAAACTAGTTAGATTCTACCCAAACCATTTATGGGTCTTGAAGATCTCATGTGCTTTAGCCTCTCCACTAATTTTCATGGCTAGAGCACATCCGATGCTACCCAAAATCAACACTCCCTCTTAGCGAGGACTATGCTCTAGTAATACTACTCATTGAGCATCACCCTGATCATCCGGCATCGGTCCTTGTGTTGATGCTAAGCCTGATGCCCAACATCCTCTGCACTACTGCATCATGTAATGATACCCATGCCCCTTCCACTACCATGCTGCATTTGTACGGTAACTCCATCTGCATCTGTGCTGCTGCCCATGACCCTGCCACTGCGACTGCTGCATCTGCACTGCAATACCTCTCATAATGCTGCACCGAGCTTCTCATAGCACTGCCACTACTAATTGTTGCACTGCAACTCAATTAATAATAAATATGTAACTAATCTCCCAACTCTGACATCTTCATCAGGATAGAAACACTTTCGATGCTAAATCTCCCTCTGTCACTAACAAGTTCTCCCTCTCTGACCTCTGCGGTGCTGCAACAACTTTGTCCCTCTCACAATGTTGCCTCACGTTGTCTTGGGACTCTTGCATTATAGCTCCATATATCGTTCCATCGGCATCCGTCTCTATCGAAATCCACCAGTCCTGCTACTCCTCTTCTGGGCTCCCGTAGCAAGGTATAATCCAAGAGGTTGGGTACCTCAAGGATCTTGCCCCTCATCGCCTGTATTCCGTCCGACTACATCTCGATGTCTCCCCGCTTTCTCTCAAGTGGCGCATGAGAACTCATGCCATAATCATCATCTGTCTCCACTTCTTTCTCCGCCCTTGCAGGTGCAGCCTTGGTCTCAGAAGCCTCTCCCTTGCTCTTCTTCCCTGAACATTGGCTCGCATAGTGACACAGTTGCCCATAGTGGAAGAATTTAACCTTGGAGAGGTCCTTCTTATTCTGTTTCTCCTGCTTTCCCTCAGATGCTAGGGCAGCATCCTCCTCTTCCTCCTTGTTGATTCTAACCCCCTTACTGTTGTTTCCCACCTTGGTTAGCCTTCTGATCTCTTATTGACGAAGAGCCGCCCATAGTTCCTCCCAATCTGGAAGGGTCAACCTGCCCAGTATGCTCTAGACAAATACCTCCCAATTCTCTGAGACTGCATTCAATGTGGTCCTCACCAACATCTCCTCGTCTAGCATGGCCGTTATGGAAGTTAGTTGATCCCAGATCTCCTTCAATCGACCGAGGAAGGTATCTATCTGTTCTTCCCTCTACATCTGGTATGACCGCAGCTAATTTTCTAGTAGCATCTTCCTCTGCATGGAAGTATTCTGATACAATTTCATTGGGGCCTCCCACATCACATTTGTCATGTCCTTTTCAGCAATATGCGGTACTACATGGTCCTTGACCCCGTCAAGGATGATGCTCTTAGCCCTCACCATTGCCTCCTTGTACTTTTCATTCTCATTTGAGTCAACTGGGATCGCTATTGTTTTCAAGGTGAAGTTCTTGAGATGATTCCTATCTAGAATGGAAAAGATCATGGCCTTCTAGAATATGAAGTTTGAGGCTCCATCCAGTTTGTCTTGATCTCTTACCCCATTCACTGCCATTTTGCTTCTCCTCTTTCGACTCTTCCGAGTCTCTCTACTTTCCTCTTGGAATTTTTTTGTGTGACCCCCTCTGAGCCTCGATTTCCCTCCTAGAAACCCCTCTGCCAATGTCAAAATGCCCCCACTTCGATCGTTAGTGCAGCTACACCACTGATCTGGATTTCTTGGCTAGAAATCCTCGGCAGCAACTCCCTCCTCCTTGGTCTTTCCCTATTAGGTATTTTTCTAACCACAGTACCCCACCAGCTTCACTCTGAAACTTACCCAGAGCCTCCTATGCCACAACAAATTGAAGGTTAAAGCCTCTAGGCTCTACACAATCCTAGCACCAGCAAAATCCACACCTCCTAGACATAGGCATCAATCCTTCCTGACTGATAAAGATTACCGAGCACTCCGTAGGTTAGGTCTACTCCTCTCTGCTACTGCGTTGATCCTCTTCCTAGCTCAAACTGATGACGCAAGCACTGTGTCACCCCTTCCTTGCTGCTTTTCTGCTAGGAACAACTTCTGTCACTTGGGACAGTTGTTTTTGCTATTGCTTCTCTACTAGGCTGATGCCCTCAGTTATCCTGTGATATGCAACCACGATCTGATATCATGTTGGAATTTCTAAGTCTATCCTTTATAAATCCTTCCTATACTTTTTGATTTATTTCTTCCTACTTGTTTTGTTAATTAACAAGTTATTTACCATGTAAATACTAAAAATAAATACAAGTACAGTCTCAACACATATAGATCATCAACTAAAGGAAAAACAAGCACACAGGTGACACTGTTATTTTTGGACTAATGTCCCCGGAAAAACACAATGCGGGAAAACCAGTGCATCTATTTGAGGGTTTTATTATTTAACAGTTTCAGAATACAATCTGTGTGCCAGTAATGGCTAACCTAATAGAGAATGCCCTTGATAGTAGTACCTGTCAGTCGGAGATAGATATCAGCCCAATCTACCCCACGAAATCCCCCAGCATCAGCCTCTAGGGTCTGCGTCAGCCTCACTGGCCTAGCGTCAACCCAGCATCAACCTTTTTGGCCTAGCATCAGGCTCTGGAGCCTCTGCGTCTCCCATGCTGGCCCTCCTCAAGCACTACACAGCTCCTGGTTGCCTCTGCATGGCCTCTGGCTGCTTCTACGTGGCCTCTAGCTGGCTCTGCGTCAACTCTCTCCTAGCTTATGCGCTGATGCTTCTGGTACTATCTCTGCCTCTTTGCTACTGCACTCATTGACCCTCAGTTGCGACTCTAATCACTCCTTTGATTTCCTCAACAAGCCCTTCCCCAGAAAATCGAATTCTTGATCAACTTGGTGTGTTCTCCAAGTGACCCTCAAGCCTCTTCTTATAATTTTCTCGTTGACAATTAAACAGGTGAGATTAAGTCCCTAATCAATGTCTAAGATTAGATCTGGCTTGATCCATGAATTTTGGACCATTCTAACTCAGTTTCATATTAATTCACATTAATATTTTATTTTCCCCAAGTTTTAATATCTCCCAAACTGGTTAGATTCTTCCCAAACCATTTCCGGGTCTTGGAGATCTCATGTGCTTTAGCCTCTCCACCAATTTTCTTGGCTAGAGCACATCCGATGCTACCCCAAATCAACACATGTGTGGATGAAGTCAAGGGAAAAATGAACTCCATAAATTTGTTGCTAAATAATGGCCTTAAGGTAACCTTGAATCCTTTATCATTTGTATTGAATACTACATCTAAGACTTAATTACCTTAGAATTGGGACTTATGATCATAGAGAATTAATAAAACTCAACTATAAAGCTTATCTGTAATACTTGGATGACTATAAGACTTTGGGTTTTGGTTAGTAAGGACTAATTTTTCATTGGTTCATCATTTTTTGTGATCATTAAAAATCCTCCTACCTACAAAGGACATCCCATTAAATTTATAAAAGGTTTATTTTTCGTGAGCATAAAACTGTCAATGATTTATGAAATCATATGTAATGAGTGATTTGGAACTTCTTTTATGCTTGGTGTTAGTTTAGGATCATTTAATAAATATGAGATGACTTATTTTTGTTCAGTATTCATCTCATTAGTTCCATTGTTTTGTTTTTTAGTTCCCTTTTTGTACTAGAGCCATCTCAATAACCCTCCTCACTTCTTTAGTACCTCACCTTATTTGCATGAGGACATGCAAAACCTCAAGCATGGGGGAATGGTTGTTGGGAACTTTTCATCATCTTCAGTTCATTCTATTCAACTTCCTTCAACATATAAGATTGGCACTCATCAACTCTAGCTCTTCCATATCATTCAGGACTCTCGGCCTTACTCTGCCTCATCTTTAGCTTCATACAACTTCCATTGCAGCATGTGGTACAAATCAAAATTCAAAAGATATACTTGAGGTAAAACATGTTTAAAGGTTCTTTAACTCATTAAAAATTAAAAAACCTTGATGATTAACCACTTCATATTCCATAAATCTCAAATTTTATTGAACCACCATTAAACCCCCCTTTCCAAATCCATTAATGCATATTCTAGTAAGACCATAAGAATGACTGTGGTACATTAATAGCTAGTGTCTTCTCCTTGTACATCATAAAGAATTCACAAAATCATCATCTGAAATCTCTTAATAAGAGGATGAAATCATTATTTCTTATTTGAGAAAAGAACCACAAAATAAGTAATGGTCTTACAAGTTTCCAAGTCCATATTTATTTATCCATTAGCTTCATTACAACCTTATATCATCCATCATCCCTTCCTAGTCAATTTTTTTTTGCATGAGGGAATGAAAATTCTTGGGCATGGGGGGAGGTTGGGCCGTAGATATGTTATTGTATTGGCTATCCAAACCTTTCATTTACAAGCCATATTTGTACCTTTATAACATATTTCATGACTATTATATTATCAATTTTTCACTTAATGCATTTATTTTACCTTGTGGTTAATTATTAATCATTTTTTATATTTTTAATGATTAAATGAGTTTTTAAAGTGGTTTTCCAATGTTTATGTGCCCAAACAACAAGTTCTAGTACTAGAATTTGACAATTCAGTGCTTATATCAGTTTCAGTACTAAGCAAAGGTTAACACATTGGCACTTCTCGAGATGACATGGGTTGCAACTACATTTATGGATGGATTTATGTTCACACCTAGCTCACATGTGAAGCTCAAGACATTATTCAAAGTTACAACCAAACCTAAATTCCACCTATAGAAATCAAGTACTTACTTCAGTACGAGTTTGACATTTTCTAAATTTACTACTTAGTTCGGTACCAGTTAACAGTTTGGCAGCAACTATGGGAAGTTATGTCTAGATTTAGAGGAAAGTCAAATTTATGCCAAGTGGCATTGTTTCCATCTCCAACAATAATCTAATACATTCCCAAATCATAACAAGAACATTCTTCAATATTATTTGTTATCTTAATTATAGTATGGGAGTTAGAATTTTATAGAAGTTGATATGATCCTTTGGACCATCGCTTCCTCTACATTGCAATATAAAATAAATATATTTGCACGATAGTGAGAAAGGAGAGGACACAAAGAGGAATTTTATCATTATGTTGAGATTATCTTTTGTAATAGACTTGAACTTCCATTTGCAAGTTCAAGTTGAGATCCTTGTAATGAAAATTTAATTATTGAAGCTCTGCACATTATTCTGATCTAAGTCTCTAAGCATGTTTCCAGGTAGGGAAGGGCTCCTCAACTTGGGTAATGCCCTGTTGTTTTTCTATTCATAGAGTAGTATTCAAAAATATTTAGTTTTATTGATTACAAATTTTGTTTAATATTTCATTTTAGCGTTCATTAGATTCTTGTTTCATCTAGTATTTTGTTAAAATTCACCTTTTCTATTTGTAGATTTGTTAATAGAACATGTTATGATTAAATTCAAATTAATCTTCTCAATATTAAGAGTTATGAAAACTCAATTTGGTTTCTTAATATGTTTTCATACCCATAATTTTAATGTACAAAATTTATGTACTTAATTTCGTACTAATATTCAAAGTTTCAATTTCCAGACTTTCAATACTTAATTCGGTACTAGGTTATGTACTAGAACTAGGTATTAAAAAAATATGTAATTTTTAATTTAGGATTCTTTAATTGATTGGAGCTTTACATCTACTTGGTAAAAGATTCCCACAACGAATAAGAGCCTACAATATATCATTATGACTCTAAGCCTACTTAGCATCTATTTTTGATATTTTATTAATGCATTTCTTGTAGTTTATTTCCTTGTTTTCTTTATTTGCCTCGCACACTTTTGCTTACATTTTTTGTCAGTTACTTTTTTGCAATTTGCTTTTCTACAACATGTTTAATGAATTTTTGTATGCAACACTATAGGATTAGAACCACTGAAGTCTCAAGACCTAATAAGCTACATAACTAAAACCACATGAACATTTTCTGTCAGTAATTATGAAATATTATGGTTCGAAACCTTATAAGCATTAGAGTCCCACAGTCCAGTGACAAGTTATAATCCTTAGTGATTGGTTCTTTCAAATGTTAGTTGTCAGCATAGGTTAGAATATCCTCCAATCCTGCGTTTCCTATGCTTGCATCTCTACTTCTTATGTTCCCAGATTCAATAATTAAATGTTGTAATTAGAATACATATAATTCCACCAGCAACCCTCTCTATCGACCTAGAGTTTATTTCACTTTCACTTGCTCTAGAGTCTTCCATTTTTCTTTTTATTGTGGCAACTTTCACCTAGTCAGATCGCCTTTATTTTATTATTCTTCAATACTGCATATCTCAGATATTGATAAAGAGCAATAAACTTGTATTTGATTTACTTCAATTCTGATATGCTCTAATACCACTTTTCATGCCCCTAGAGACTTCTCATGGTTTTATATAGCTCACAATCTCTAGTCACGTGGCAGTAGTGTGTTTCTCACCAATGACCTGACCACTTTGGTGATACTTCATCAACACTATGCCTCACAAATCAACACTTGCTGTAAATTGTCTTAAATAAGTTATATAGTGAAAACAATAGATACCAAATTCTGTCGTACTGTTAATTTGTGCAACTAGGATCAAATTACACATTGAACAACTCAAATGACCAAAATGATGCTTGCATTAAATTTCTCTTTTCGAGAGGACCAAAATCAACCCAAAGATCACCTAATTTGGTTAAGTGGAAGTTAAGTTTTGAATTATTTTATTCATTCATTCATTATGGAGCAGGTCAACCCTAACCGTTTGGGTAATTGCTTGGGTCAATCTCAACCACACGTAAACCCTCAAAAAGGCCTATAAAAGTGACCTCAAGTTCGTTTGGACACACTTGATCAAGACATGTTTCTATTCTTCTATTTTGTATTGGCTTTCATAGGTTCATCAGAAGGAGTTCACACAAGGTCTGAAATTACAGGCGAAAGGTTCGCTCTGGGTTAGGATTTTATGGATATTGGTCATTGGCATAGAACAAAGGTTTTTCTTCCATGGTCATAGGCAAGAGAGGGGCACTGGATCTCTGGTTTCTCATAGATAGTTTAGTGAAAGCGACGCTAGGTTCAAAGGTATATCGGAAGGTTCTGATCTCAGTCACTTGCACAACAAAATTGAGGGAGTGACTTTGGGTCTTATCTGTTCAGTGCCACAGTCACTCGAATCATGACCTCCTGAGAGTGACCCTGCAATCACAGTCGCTCTCATCATGACCTCCTGAGAGTGACCTTGTAGTCACAATCACTCGCATACATTGGTAGAGAGAGAAACCAAGGAGTTTCAGTCGCACACAATCAGTCATTATGAGGGTGACCATAGTTCAGATCTGATATTTGACATCTTGGATTCAGTTGACTTCATTGATCTGATAGATGTAGGTTTCTCTCTGTTGTTATAACAAATTTGTAGATCAGTTTCATTATTATCCGCTGCAAATCATATGTATTAGGCTCATTGTACTCGCTATTGAAATCCTTTTTGACAATAAACTAAAGAAGAAGATTGGAAAGGGTTTCCCCCTTGTGGGGTTTTTCCCAGGTCTTGGACCAATCTACTGTATCTTATGGTTGTGTTGTTGTCTTCTCTATCACTACATATATTGTTCTTTCTTCAGTTACGTTTATGATTGATTATACTGCTAATAATTGGTTGCATTGTTAATGAAAAGATAAATTGGACTAAAGTAATTGGTATGGCATAGAACAATCAGAAAATTTAACATGGTATCATAGCTAAGGTGAAAGACAAGCCCAAGACAAGACAAGCTTTAAAACCCTCTCCTTCAGAAAGAAGATTGCCTATTCAAGGTGAATATGATGTCCTCTACCTTCAAGGAGCATGAAAAGTTGGGTGATGTATCAAATTTTGCTGCATGGAAAGCCAGATTAGAAATCATAGCAGACACCATTGATGTGCTAAAATAAATTCAAGGAAGGATGCCCGATCCTCAAAAAAATTCTTCCGCTTCTCTCAAGAACAGGTACAGGAAAGGTGAGTCTAAAGCAAAGCAAATTATAGCTGATGGTTTACAAGATCATTTACTTGCTTATGTTGGGAATTAAGAAAGTCTAAATAAATGTATGACAAGATAACTGGCATGTATGAAGTCAACAACCTGAATGAGATCATCACCTTAAAATATCAACTCAAGGAAGTTAAGATGAACAAATGAGAATTTTTCCAATCCTACATTATGAGGATCTCTCGTCTTAGATATCAATTGTAGAGGGTTGGAAAAAATGTACCTGATAGGGAGCTAGTAGTTGTGACTCTTAGAGGTATCCCTCCTATTTGGGAAACCTTCATCACTACTATCAACAACAGTAAGTTCCTTCCATCATATGATGAGATTGTTGGAAAACTCACTCAAGAAGAATCTAGGATGATAGCAAGAGAAATGATTCAAAAGCATGAAGAGGGAGAGCCCGTTGCATACATCACTCATGGTAAAAGGAAGAAGAATAGAAGAGGATCATCAAGGAAGCCTCCTTCTCAAAATACAAAAGGAAGAATGATAGATCGACATCTCATGTTGAATGCTTCAGTTGTCACAAAAAGGGTCATTATGCATGATATTATCCTGAGATAGGAAAGAGTCCATGCTACAACACTAGAGGCAACTACAATAACAAAAGAAGAAACGACTATCAAGGGAATAACCGTAACATAAAATATGACAGAAGAAAGGAAGACTCCTCAAGCGACCATGAAGAAGATCATCATCCTCAAAATAATTTAAGGTCTCCTAGGTATGAAAGTAATGTTGCAAATAAATCTGAATTCATTCTCATTTATGCTCTTACTAGTTCTTCTCCACCAAATTCATGGGATAGTTGCCTGGTTGATAGTGGGGCCACTCATCATTTCTTTGATTAGAAGGAAGTCCTCTCTAATCTGGTAGAGAGGGAGACTAAGCTAAATATCATTCTTGGAGACAACTCTACTCGTCCTATGAAAGGCTTTGCGTCTGTCAAGTTTCAGTTGAATTTTGGGAAATTAGTTCTGTTTCATGATGTAATGTATGTAGCAAGATTAATGAAGAATCTGGTATCTATATCCACACTGGAAGATAAAGGGGTGGGGGTTGCCTTCATCAAGGGTAAAGTTCTAACTTGGCCTGTTGATTAACCTATGAGGGATGCCTTCACACTAGGATCGAGATTTGAAGGACTCTATAAGGTCACTGGAAGACATTTCCTATCACCAGTCCATAATACCAATCATTTGATCGAATTATGGCACGATAGGATGGCACATATTCACTATGATTCACTTCCAAAATTCAAGAAATTGGTCTCATGTTCACCATTCCCGATGTTTAGGCTCATCATGATGGAGTTTTCCCAAGTTGTGTGAGTGGAAAGAAAACAAGGGTACCATTTCCCTCTAGTAAGAAGAAAACTCATGACATCCTCCATCTCATTCATTCTGATATATGTGGTCCAATGCCTGTACATTCTATTGGTGGTCATCTATACTACATTACCTTTATTGACAACTTCTCAAGAAAGACATGGATATACTATCTTAAGCAGAAGGATGAAGCCTTTGAAACATTCAAGGAATTCAAAGCCTTGATTGAAAATCAATCAAGAAAGAGAATCAAAGTTTTCAGGTCCAACAGTGGAGGAGAATACATGTCAAAAAAATTCATAGCATTTTGCAAGAAAGATGGAATCAAGAAGGAAACAATTGTGTCATATACTCCTAAACAGAATGGTCTAGTCAAAAGAAAGAACATGTCTATATTAGAAGTTTCCTGTGCTATGCTCCATGATCAAAAGATGCCAAATTTCCTTTGGGACGAAGATACATCTATTGTTGTATACATTCAGAACAGGGTGCCTCATCAAGTATTAGAAAACAAGACTCCTGAAGAAATATTAACAAGTATTAAGCTTGATATCAACCATCTTCGTGTATTTGGATGCCCAGTATATTTTCATGTTCTGAAAGACAAAAGGAACAAATTGGAAGCTATTGGCAGAAAAGGTACGTTTGTGGGTTATTGTGAAAATTCTAAAGCATACAAAATTTATATTCCTAGTCAAACGAAGGTCGAAATTAGTAGGGACGTAACGTTTTATGAAGGTATAGCTCTTGAAAAAGTAAGAGATCTTCCTCCACCTCGTCCTCCCAAGGAAGAGAATGATGATTGGGATATTTTGGATGGTTCTTCTGTACCTAAGTCCGATATAGCTTATGATCCCATAGAACCTATGGATTTGTTAGATCCTCCTCCAAGTAATCCTCCCTCTAGGAAGATACCACTTTGGCTTCGCGATTATTTATAGGATTCTAAAAGAAATGTCCCAATTCACAAATCATTCAGAGAAAGGAAACAACCATGCAGGTATCAAGGATATGTCGTTGCTATGAGTACTATGATTCATGTCGAACCGTCCACATTTGAAGAATAAGTAAAAGAACAAGTTTGGAAGGATTCAATGGCTAAAGAATATGAATCAATTATGAAAAATGATGTATGGGATATCAGACCCAAATCGAAAGGGAAGTCTATTGTGACATCAAAATGGCTATTTAAAATCAAACATGGAATTGATGGAAACATTAAGAAATATAAAGCAAGGTTTGTCGCTCGAGGTTTCTCTCAGAAAGAGGGAGAAGATTAGGATGACATATTTTCTCCTGTAGCTCAATATAAAACCATCTATTCTATAGTTTCCTTTGTTGCGAGTCAGGAATGGACTCTTCCTCAGATGGATGTAAAGACTGCATTCCTTCATGGCATATTACAGGAAGAGGTATATGTTGATCAACCATAGGGATTCAAATTCAAATATCGAAGAACACATGTTTGCAAATTGAAGAAGGAATTGTATGGATTGAAGCAAGCTCCTCGAGCTTGGTATGCTTGTATTGACAGTTACTTAGTGAAGCTGGGATTCACAAGAAGCAATGTTGATCCCAACCTCTACTGCAAGGTAGTCCATGGTATGCCACTGATTTTAGTTTTATGTGTTTACGTTCTATTTTTTATAGGTAGCGAGTCCCTGATTATCGAATGTAAGAGGAAGCTAGCCTCTAAGTTTGAGATGAAAGACCTTGGTCTCATGCACTACTTTTTGAACCTTAAAGTATGGCAAAATCATCATGAGATTTTCCTTTCACAAGGAAAATACGTTGTAAAGTTGTTGGAAATATTTGGAATGACTGAATGTAAATCCATGGTTACACCAATGGAAATGAACTTCAAGAAGTTATGTGGAGATGTTGTAGGACCAGTCTTAGAAAATCCATCCCAGTACAGACAACTTATTGGGCCTCTAATGTTCCTTGTGAACACCTGTCCAGACATATTCTATGCAATAAATATATTGAGGCAATTCACGACCAAGCCCCACCACTCACATTAGATAGCTTCCATACACATATTGATATATTTGCATGGGTCGATCACAGTTGGCCTGAGAGATTTTGAAGGAAATGTTCAACTTCATGGATAAGTTGTTGATTGGGCCAGAAATGTTATTGACAGGAAAAGTACATTTGGATGTTGTTTTAGCCTTAGATCTACCATGGTATCCTAGATGAGCAAGAAAAAAAATTACGTAGCATTGAGCACATTCAAAGCATAATATATTACCGCTAGCATGGCTAGATGCAAGTTAGTATGGTTAAGAAATCTCTTTGGATAGCAATTTGAGCAGGTCTTAGATAAAACAATGATATACTATGACAACAAGAGTGGAATTTGTTTCGTAGAAAATCTCGTGTTTCATGACAAGTCCAAGCATATTGAGATTCAATATCACTTCATTCGAGACATGGAGCAAAGAGGAGCTATAAGATCCATCACATATTGACAGATGAACAGATTGCAGATATTTTCACCAAAGCATTACCAAAGATAAAGTTCTTGATTTTCAAAGAACAACTTGGATTGATGGATGTATCCCCTCCGGATAAGAGGTAGCATTGATCAAGGACATTGAGCACACTCTTCCCACCCTGCTTGAGCTCCCAGGGTGAGGAATTGAGATAGAGGGCTCCTGGGATTGAGGGAACTCTAGACAATAGGGTGTTACCCTATATGTTACCCAGGGTAGAAGAATGTTGCTCCCCTCTTGGTATTTGAGAGTATACCCCAGTTGGCATGATACCCTCAAGTAGGCTAGCTTGATGGGAATACTGCTCCTCTTTTTGGGCAACAAGTTGAGAGTGTACTTGGGGTGTACAACCCAAGTTGATTATGATGCAGGGGTTCTACCACATGAATACTAAGGGTCACCATTGGGAAGATTAGTAGGCAATAGGATTGGATTGGAGATGTGCTCCCCTGTATGATATATTATCCTATTACTCGATATGGGTGGAAGATATTGCTCCCCGATTTTTATTCTTCTAGATCTGAGAAAGTTTCAGCAGATAGAGTTGAGCAGAGATGGTCAAACCATTATAGGATGATGTGAAGATCAATTGACATAAATTGGCCGGTGGAATTCTTCCTAGTTGGGAGGGAGTGTTAATTCTTGCAACTATGGTCAAATTCCACATTGAACAACTTAGATGACCAAGATGATGTTTGCATTAAATTCATCTTTTCGAGAGGACCAAAATCGACCCAAAGATCACCGAATTTCGTTAAGCGGAAGTTAAGTTTTGAATTATTTTATACATTCATTCATTATGGAGCAGGTCGACCCTAACCACTTGGGTAAGTGCTTGGGTCAATCTCAACCCCAAGTAAACCCTCAACAAAGTCTATAAAAGGAAGCGACCTCAAGTTCATTTGGACACACTTGATCAAGACATGTTTCTATTCATGTGTTTTATTTTGGCTCACATAGGTTTGTCGAAAGGAGTTCGCCCAAGGTTCGAAATTATAGGTGAAAGGTTTGCTTTGGGTTAGGGTTTTAGGGATCTCGGTCATTGGCACAAAACAATTTTTTTTTGCCCATGGTCCTAGGCACAGAGTATGCAAGAGAGTGACCCTGGCTCTCTGGTTGCTCGGAGACAGTTTAGTGAGAGCAACTCTCAATTCAGAGGCAGATCGGAAGGTTTTGATCCCCGATCGCTCACACAAGGTATTCCTAGGAGTGACCTTGCCATCTCAGTCGTTCTCACAACATCAGTAAGGGAGCGACCCTACCATCTCAGTCGCTCGCACAACAATGGTAATGGAGCGACTTTGGGTCTTAGTTGTTCAGTGCCACAATCGCTTGCATCATGACCTCCTGAGAGCGACCCTGCAGTCACAATCACTCGCATACAATAGAAGAGAGAGAGACCAAATAGTTTCAGTCGCACACAGTCAGTCGTTATGAGGGCAACCAGAGTTCAGATCTGAGATTTGACATCTTGGATTCAGTTGACTTCAGTGATATGGTAGATCTAGGTTTCTCTCTGTTGTTATAACAAATATGTTGATTTGTAGATCAGTTTCATTATTATCCACTACAAATCATATGTATTGAGCTCATTGTACTCGCCGTTGAAATCCTTTTATGACGATCTACTAAAGAAGAAGATTTGAAAGGGTTTCCCTGGTCTTGGACCAATCTGTTATCTCTTATGGTTGTGTTGTTGTCTTCTCTATCACTGCATATACTGTTCCTTTTTCAGTTGTTTATGATTGATTATACTACTAATAATTGGATGCATTGTTAATGAAAAGATAAATTGGGCTAAAGTAACTAATACAACTTAGAACAATCAAAAAATTTAACACGTAATGCTGAAAAAAATTTGAAAATTCAATGGTTCAATTCAGTCTGTGAATTAATACGTCAATTCGAAGTTCGATATAGTGCATGAGATATTAAGTTGATTGATTAGTATAGGAAGACTAGCACACAAATTTCTAATCATAATTATAAATTCTAACATCCTGATTACTCTTCAGAAACCCCTTCCAAATCTAAGAAATGGCATACAATTATGGCTAATAAATAGTAATCTGGTTGATTTTTCATGCAATAATATTTGTACGAGAAATTTATGAGCAAGTTTATAATAAAATTTGCATAAACCTATGACTTATAATGTGTTTGTAGAGCAAAGTAAATACATGTGCTATATGCAATTTATAAATTTGTAAATTTATCAAATATAAAAATATATATATATATATATATATATATATATATATAATATATATATATATATATATATATAATATATATATTTGTTTGAACACACGTAATATATGATTTTTGAGTCTAAAACACTTGATAATATGAAATTTTATATGGTTCATTGTAATGTGGAATTTGCATAGAAATTCACTCTTATGTTGAGTATCCCATATTTATGATATCGTTAAATGTGAATGCATACAAAATTATTATAATCTACAATTTATTATTCTAAGTGTAAACTAAACTATTTGATTCCCATATATAATTTTATTTCCAATATTTATAATTAAAACAATTGTGAAAAAATCATAATTTTTAATATTATAAGTATCTATTTAATTGATTTAAAATATTAAAAAAATAATATATTTAAATATCTATAAAATGTATATTTCTAAAGTTTTCAAATATTAAATTTTAAATAACCAATTTTATTCCTACCCAATCTAATTCGAATTCGAACTCAAACTTTTACAAACTACCGTAAAAACTAAACTTAATCCAAAACCCAAATGTATCTTTGTCCTCTACTTTACTTCAAATCACAAGTGTAAATTTGCAAGTTTAACTTTACATCATTAACGCTCATCCTGTGGCTCGAATGCTCACTCGCGTTAGGACATATGGCATAATAATGCGAATTTCTAAATGTTAATTATGGCGGCTGCCATGATTTAGAAATTGCTAATAATCTTTAGAATGCATATATTGAAATCGAGGCATTATATATATATCAAACTAACAATTAAGTAATGATTACTGCTATACATTTTTGTTAAAGGTTTTTTATTTTAAGTGGATAAAGATTTGTTTTTTTTTAATTGATTGCTGGATATATTTTTAAAGGAATATGTTTAATATATGTTTATTTTTAACTATAGTGTGTTATAGAGTTTGTTAGGTTGTTATGGTCTTTGTTAGTTTTTTGGTTGGCAAAAATAGTCTTGTACAAGATGTCACAAATTTGATTAGTGGCATGAGAAGAAGAGCAATCGAAGAAGTTGTCACGGTCCTTGTTAGTTTTTTGGTTGGCGAAAATGGCCTTGTACAAGAGGTCGCCAATTTGATTAGTGGCATGAGAAGAAGAGCCATGGAAGAAAGAGGAGGTACCGATTTTTTGCTTTTCTATTTTTTTTACATAGTTTGCTAGGTTGCATTTATTTTTAATAAATTTAAAAAATTACATTTGTGTCACGTTGGCTTCTTTCCCACCAATTTCCTAGGGATTTGAGATTATTCCAATTCTAATAAGTTCATATTCTAATTAGATGGTGAAATTAATATATAAACAAATTTTATTTAGCAAAAAGGTTCATTTTACAATAAGATGTGTAATTCTCTTTTTTTTCTCAAACTAAATTAGATTCATGCCACATGGTTCCACCCACCAATTTCCTAGGGATTTGAGATTATTTCAATTCTAATAAATTCATATTCTAATTAGACAGAGAAATTAATATATAAGCAATTTTTATTTGGCAAAATGGTCCATTTTACAATGGTTAGGTGGGGAGGTTTGGTCCCCACAGTCTTGTGGTCCAATCCTGAAGAGGACTATGTATCCATGAGAACAACTCCAAGAGATTATCCTGATTCTAATAAGTTAATATTCTAATTAGATGGAGATATTAATATATTAGCAAATTCTATTTGGCAAAATGGTCCATTTTACAATGGTTAGGTGGGGGATGTTTAGTCCCCACAGGTCTTGTGGTCCAATCCTGAGCAGGACTATGTATCCATGAGAACTGCTCAAAGCATGAAGGTTAGGTGGGGGATGTTTGGTCCCCACAGGTATTGTGGTCCAATCCTGAGCAGGGCTATGTATCCATGAGAACTGGTCAAAGCATGATTTCTTCCATTGAAGAAAAAACAAATTTTACGATTGATTTTGTTAATTTATATTAATAATTATTATTTAATTTTTTATTTTTCAATTTATTCTAACAATTATAAATTTCTAATCTATTCTATTTCTTTTATTATTTTCTTCCAAATTGTTATATTTTTAGCTTTTTTCTTTAATCCTTAAATTTTTAATTTTTTTTCTCTAGATTTTATTGGTTTGTTTTGTTTTGAAGATGAACCAATGGAAAATTTTGCTATAATATTTTCAATGACGAGCATAAATTTCAAATAATTTTTATTCAGAAAATCTCTTAAATAATTTTAGGAGTCAGAAAATCTGTATATATCTTTATAATTCCCTTGCAAACCACTTAATTATAATTTCAATATCAATTTAAATATATACACAAATTCATATAAGATTAAACATACTTTCAATATTTTAATTGCTTTACAATTTACAACTTTGCCAAAGCAAAGTTGTATTTACAAAGGTTAAATTAAAAAAATAGAGTAACAATCTTCTAACTAATTTCTTGTCAAACAACTCTTTTTTTCCTAAAATTGTCTAGGTAAAATTAATCTAACAAATTTCTTGAGGAACAAAAACTCCTAATTTCACCCAAGTTGTGCTTGCAAGATTAAAATAACATTTTAAATAAGAAGCAAAAAAAAAAAAAATGTTAATTTTAAACTTTTATCTGGTACATGGGTTCGGATTATTGGAAGGGATTTTCCTCACTTTCCTTCCTTAGCTATTCAAGCACATAAACCTTTTGTTCTAGTTAGAAACTATTCAAGCACATAAAACTGTAATTGCAAATATTGTTTATTTCACTATATCAGGAGATGCGGTTGTACCTAGAATTCTAGTTGGCATGCCTTCGACTTGTTCCCTAACGAGCCAGAAAACATTGTTGTTGCTAATCCAAGGGTAATTGTTGCAATAGATAAGGGTATTAAAGAGGATAAATTTTTCTTCCTTAGTGAATCGATAACGTAAATCGCGCTATTTCTAGTGGGAAACTAACCAAAGAGGAGTCTAGGATTACAAGCACTGCAAGCCTATGGTCACAGTCATGCTAGCTTTCTTCTGAATTTATGGATTTGTCTAGTTTGGCTTATACTTATCCTATTCTTAGCAAGGAGCAAGAAGAAACCAGGAAGTCGGTAGGTGGGACTGTGGACTTGAGGTTATCACATCCCTCTTTTTTGTTAGCGTAAGTAAGCAAAATCTAAACATGCAAGCGTCGATTGATAAATAAAAGCGGGCAGGTTGTCGAACTGGCTTTCGAAGGGAAATAGATTCACGCTTACATAAGGTCCTCAGTAAAAAACATTCGCCCACTGACTGCCCCTTGTCAATTACTATGAGGTAAATGGGGTAAGTTGCTAGTTTAAAAGGGGGATCATGTAGCTTGATCATGTACATTGTTTTCCAATTGGCTTCCCTTCGCCTAGTTTAAAAGGGGGATCATGTAGCTTAAGAACCTGTGAATGCACCCATTGAATCAACTAACCATATACATGGAATTAGGGTGTCAGATGTGGAGGGGCATCATGTAATCAACTGCAAGGAAACTAATAATTCAATATCTCCAGTAAGTGATCCTAGAATTTGAACTTTGATATTGGTATTTGTTTTAAGAAGTGGAATTCTAACATTAGCTATAGTTCCTAGAAGCATTGTAAGTGATTGTTCCTACTTATTATGTGAAGCTTGTGTTCCAGAATTCAATGTTGTTACCACTAATGATGTGGATTTCAGTGAGGTAATCTTCTAGCATTCCCCATGTTCCAACATCTGTCCGTGTTCCAACATTATTGTGTGGTGTTCCTACATCGCTTACTATTCCTAAAGGTAATGTTCCAAGATTAGCATGTGTTGCCCAAAAATAAAGTTATGGCATGTGCTCTTGTTCCTACATTCCTTGTTGTTCCTAGAAGTGTTGTTTCGTCATTTGGATTTGTGATAAGAAGTCCTATTTCAACATACCATGTAGTTCCAAAATGGGGTGTTTCAACATAAGGTAATGTTCCCACTTACTATTAACCAATCTTTCCATGTGTTCTTCTTTGCTCATTTCTTAAAAGACGTTGTGGATTACATCATGGTGCTTAAGATGCGGGTGTAGGCGATGCAAACACTAGTAGACTGTTACTCAAAATAGAATTTTGGATCTAGAAATTGGATTCAATTAGGTTTTTAGATGATAGGTTCTAGAAATTAGATTCCATTAGCTTTCTAGTTGATACATTCTATATTGTATTATTGGGTAATCTAAGGAAACTTGTTTACTATAAATTATACTCTTTAAATGTGTGTGTGTGTGTGTGCATCATTGTTATGCAATTTCGCAATCTACTTTGGCTTGTGTATACAGCTAGCAGCTAGGTACACGATGAACATGAAATATGCCTTTTGAATTTGTGTGGTTACAATTTTGCTTTGAATATGTATTTTCTTCATGCTTTTGTTTCTGTATACAACTACCAACTAGGTACGTGATGAACATGAAATAGTATATATTCTTTTGAAACCCTGTTGATAACTGCCCATCAAAACAGAGTTGCAATGGAACAACTTAGCCTTAAATTCAACAAGCACTTTTATGGCGTTGATATGGATGCTTATGACAACATTACCTTAGGAATTAGGTTCCCATAATGACTGTAGAGGAAAGTGCATCTTTGTCACTTCCAGTATGATTCATAGCACTCGTGATTGTCTTTAGAAAAAATCATTGAGTAACCTCAGCCACCCATAGTGATCCATAGCTCTATGTGCTTCTATCCAGTCAATTCTCCATAATCCATAGCTCTTTGTGCTTCTATCCAGTCAAGTATCCCTGAGGCTAGCAGAGACAATGACATACGCAGAGTTCTCAATTTCAGGTCCATCCATTGAAGCACCAATAATAACACTTTTTTAAGCATGACCCGTTGTAGTGCCTCTATATTACCTAGTAGAAGACCCTGCATAAGACCCAACATCATGGGCGGTTGGGCAGTTGCTGCTAGGTAGAATATGTCACAGTTTGCTGAGAAAATCCCATAGAGGCACATGTCAGCCTAAAAAAGTTTATAAAACATAAAACATAGGCAATAGAAAAATAATAAACATTAAATGTTACATAATTAATATTAGCATTAATTCAATTTTTATTTTATGTGAAGCAAACAAATGAATATAACATATGGTTTTACCTCCCTGCCTCGAGAAGAGGCCAAATAAGATGGTGAAAGAGGTTATAGTATAGCATATACAGTGCGTGACTAAAAATTTGGTTATTTTTAAACTTTGGTTATTTTTTATTTTCAAGAATTTGAACTAATGCTCACCCCCACCACTTCGATTACTATAGTCCCAACCGTGCCTAGGGTAGGGACTAATAAAGATCGTTTGAAAAGGTCTAGTATCAGATGCCTAAACAGTGTGCAAATTCAAAGTCTTATGCATGGAAACATTAGGAGTCACATTGAATTTTTAAAGAAATTTGGTTGTTGGGTGGCAGAAAAAGTCATCATGGTAACATAATTATCAATGCAATTGGAAAAAGTCAGAAAATAAACTCACGAATCATCAGATTTGTTCTACTTCACCACATATAATTCATTTAATTTTACTTGAAAATGCATAGTAATATTTATTTCTTAATTGTTGTTTTATTATATGATATCTAGATTTCATATATGAATTCTAAATATTATGAGCAATTTCAAAATTATGCTCACTGCATTAATCCATGTACAATAGAAATCACTATTTTCATAAAACTATTTTGCAAATAGTTCAAATGGTGAGAAATACAATTTATTATCTCACAAGGAAAAGAGAGCTTATTTTGCACACATTAGACAACAACCTCAACCTCAAATGGTCAACAACTAAAGTTTCAAGCCCACTAGAGCATAGAGTATATAATTGAGTCTACTTATATAAGGTTTAACAATATTGAGTTTCATAGCATGGACACTCGTTGTACTTCCCGTGTAGTTATTAGGCAAAACTTCAGTAGGGGCATCACTAGTGAAGTGGGACTTCTTTATTTAAAAGAAAATATTTCACCAACATGTATAATGAAAATGTCAAGCTCTCGTTTTGTATCTATTGACTCAAACTAACTCTTCATTCATTTTTATTTAAAAGGAAGGCTTTCATAAATATCATAAAATGCCAATCTCTCCCTTTATATATATTCACTCGGGGGACCTTCTCCTTAATTTTTTTTGTACATTGCTATTTTGCGCACTAGTATTTATTTATAATGGCATGTTATCTTTATCCATGAGGCAACTCAATTGACCATTTCCATGTTATCAAGTATTATGTAAATCATGAAATCAAGGTTCAAATACCTCAGGGGTTAAACCAACCAAAAAAAATTAACCACATGTTATCCCTAGGAATTCCTTTTAGAATTTTGTCACACTATTTTATCTACACCTTTTGTATTTTATGTGCTTGATCAAAGAGGTAATTATATAGTCCCTTTATTTATTTGTTATATGTTTTCTTATAGCATTGATAATTTACTTTTTTTTTGTGCTTAGGTTTCTTGATTCAGTGTGGCAGGTACACAATGTTTTGGTTTATGTTTATACTTTGAATCTTTCCTCTTTTTGTAGTTAAGAGAAGTTGCTTCTCTTTTCTCATTTTTTCAACCTATTCCTTTGCAATCCTCTCTACTTTCTCTAGGTTTTCTACTCTCTATGGTTTAAGCTCTATGCAAGTAATGATATCATGTTAGATGGTAAAACTTCTCACTCCGGTTAAAGAGGAAGAGGCGGTTTCTCTGGATCCAATGGGAAGAATGAAAACTCCTCCTCCCATGAAGGGAATTATGGAAACTCTATTATTTATGAGCAAGTGAAACCTAGAGAATCATCTAATTTTTTGTGGGAGCAAGTCCCCCCTCACATTTGAGAAGAAATTAAGACAATGGAGTATGAAATTCATGTGGATCATACACTTATCCTTGATTGGGATACCAAGATTAAATTGAGAAATTGGATCCATGATATAGGGAACACCAAGGTGCAGTAAATGAAGAATTAGAAGACTAAGGACCTATGTTGGCACATGAAGATGCTTGTGGGGAAGATATTGCTGGAAAGAGATGTAGAAAAGGAAGAAACTCTATTTCAATTGTATAGGAAGAAACTTTGTTGCAATTGGATGAAAATCATCTTCAACTTAAGATATCAGTGCCAAATTTCCAGCCTTAACGCAATCAGGTCATTGCCATCATGTTACTCAGTGTTGCTCCAAGACTTCTACAACTAGAAACTCAATCCCTCCACTGAGTGTTTCTTATCACATAAATGAATAATTTTATTATCTTTACCACATTTTTGTCTTCTACAGTTGTGACAGTTAGGGATTATGACTTTTTCTGGGGGTTGTTATTATCCAAGTGGATATTGGTGGTCACCTGCCTATTCCACCTAGACCTTCAGTCGGTTTCATCATTTTCCTTCATTATAGAAGCATTTATTATTTTTAGCAGTTTAAATTTGGGTCCTGAACTTCTAGAGTTGTTTTAACCCCCTAAACGGTGTTCTTTTTAGGTTCGCAATAGGCCTGTAGCCATAGGTACAAGCCTATCACAAATATTTTAGTACTTGGAGAGACCTTTCTAATGAGGTATTGTATGTGCCAAACAGAGATCATATGACCAAGTTATGACCCCGGGAAGTTGGCTTCCCAAATAACCCCAACGGGGCCCATAAACTCTTAGTGTTCCATCTCCTAGGGTTAGGGATTTGGTTGCTTAGAGTTTCCCTTTGTTGTTTAATAATAAAAAGGCCCCTGAGCCTCATTGTAACATAGTTCAGAGACATGTAGCCATCACATCTCTTCTCAGAGATAAGCTACCATCGCCCGAGCTAGTTCATTTCCATTCTATATGTAAAAATCTTTTAGTTCTTTGATATTAATGAAATCAAGATTTATTTCTACTGCATCTTTGTGTTTATGTTTATATACTTATTATGTTGCATTCTTTCATAATTCTAGATCAATGGTATCAGAACGGTCTGCTCTTTCTCTGTTTTTCTTTCCATGTCCCAAACAAGGTCAAGGTATAAGGTTTTAGGGCTCAAACTGGTTGAACCTTTACAATACCAGCCTCGCAAACCCCGACGACCTCCCATTGTGGAAGAAAAGAAAGACGAGGGAGTAGGAGGTCCCTTCAAAATATTTCTCAAAGAAGCCCTTGGGTGACAAAGGAATGTGATGATGGATAATGTTTCATGGATCCTTTGGCGAAATCCCACAGGTGACGCATCTTCATCTAACAACCACTCTGGAGGTGCCACTCTCTTCAAGGTATAATTCAACTTTTACATTCCCATATTTGAAGGCCAGAGAGATGTAGATATCATAGATAGATGGTTAAATACTTTGGAAGGATATTTTTCAGTTCATGATTTTTTTCAATAGGGAAAATATTACTTTTGCACTCCTCAAATTTGCTCCCCATGTCAAGAACTAGTGGGAAACCTACTATGAACATAAGGATGAGAGAGAACCCTCACTATTTTCTATCGCACCCACTTGGAATTATTTTCGAGACATCATTAAGGAACAATATTACCCCATGCGGAGCTTTTGAAAAGTACATACAATGGACTATGTTGAGGCAACAAAGGGATCAATATGTGCATGAGATGACGAATCATTTCCATACCTTGCACACAAAGTTGGGTATCAAATATTCTAAGAAAGATTTGGTGCTCAAGTACTATAGTTATTTTCACAAATACATTCAGGAGGAAATGGACTTCTTGGATATCTCCTCGCTTGGTGCACCATACTAATATGCTACCAGGATTGAGCATAAATTCAAGCAGAAGAAGTGATACTTTGGATCTACGAGCCCAAAGCAGAGCAAAGGTGCCTGCAAGCCACAAAGAAAAGGGTGGAGTCAAGATGTGACCCCCAAGGACAACTCCACGAAGCCACAAGCTAAGAATAATGGGAAGGCAAAGAAAGACACCAACAAGTGGTGTGAATTCCATAAAAATCCTACTCACAAGATGAATGAATGTCGCGCAAAGCGGGTGCTGGTGGCCGAGATGAAAGCCTCAAATATGGATGCATGCTCTGACTATTAGATGGAACCAGACAAGGAAACGACAAGGGAAATCAGATCATTGACATTGAACCCACTGTGACGGTAGCCACCACCAAGCTACAAAAGGAAAAACCTGAGGATCTAGAGGAGGGGGAGCACCTCTTCCACTTGAATATGTGGGTAAATAGTTTTCTAGTGCAATTCATTATAAACAACGGGAGCCATAAGAACCTATTCTTAGCCGAGGTTGTTAAGATATTGAAGATTCCAACAACGTCGCACCCAGAGTTGTACACCTACCTTATAGCATCAAGCCCTTTGTAGATGAGGTATTGTGCGATTTTTCCCCTTTGGAAGGCTATGATGTTTTATTAGTTCATCCATACCTATGGAAGCATCATATTGTATATGAATCTAGACCTCATTCTATTATTATTACTTTGGGTCAAAAATTGTACAGATACCCTAGGTAGTATTGCCTACTTCCCTTTCTTTGATATCTACTAAACAATGTAGTAAGATCGTTTCCCAGACCGAAAAAATTATCTTCCTTACTATTCACCCTCAGAAAAAGAGGAAGATTGTAGCTACATCCACAACCTCCAAAAAGGGCTCCTCCACACGGTAGCAGCAAATGGACAATGTCGTGGAGGAGTACAGGGACATCTTTACATCACCCATAGGGGTACCCCTATGACTATTAGGTCAAGCACTCCTTCGATCTGACCTCAGGTGCGCCACTACCCAATGAACCAATCTACCAACACTCTGTTCTGGAGAACGATGAGATCAAGAGGAAAATTTAGGAGTTGTTGCTGTTGGAAATAATACTGAGAGGGGGGGTGAATTAGTATTATCAGATCAATAATTTTGTTAGGCCGCTATACTACTAGTGTAACCCCTTATTGTTATTAGTACAACCCCCTTATTATATTGTTGTACCCATGTAGTCCCCATATTATTATTATTGTGCCCCATAGAAGCCCACTGTTGTTATTATTATGCCCTTACTTTATTATTGTTATGCCAACTCTGATTATATTATAACCCCTTAGACTCCTATATATAGAAAGGAGGTCTTGTCATTTGTATCATCAAAGAATTATTCATTTGTGTAATGTAAAGGAGGTTTCCCCCTCGAAGAGGATGAATTCTAAGGCATTCATCTATCTTTTCTATCTTTTTGTGAGTTTGTTTCATAACATTTGGTATCAAAGCTTTGGATTCTAGGGTTTCGTTGCTCCAAATAGGGCATCGTGGCATTTTCACTATAAATTTTTTCTGCACCGTTTCAGAAACTAAAAAAAAAACCCATTTGGATTGAAGTCGTTTTGAACCTCGGGTCCGAATTTCAGATATTTTTGTGCTTTATTGCGGAGATATGATCTGAGTAAGATGGCATTTTTGTAGACTCCCGAATTGTGACCTAGGGAAAATAGTCATAACTTTTGTTGTGAGCATCAGATTGAAATTTCGTAAGAAGTTATAGAAATAGGATAGACTGTAGTTTCATGTGTATATTTTTTAGATCCTATGGTCAAAACAGTGACACATGGCACTTCATACAAGTTCACTCTTCTAAAAAGGTATATAATCAGACATTCCAAATAGGTCATCTTGGGAGATTGTGCATAACTCTTTCTTGGAGAATCTAAATTCAATCAGACTAGTGGCATTGGAAAGAGGATGCAGAGGGCTACTATAGGTCGCAATTTTAGAACTTAAAGTTCTGAAAGTATAGAGTTACAATTGTTTCAAGATCGAGCTCCTAAAATCAAGAAAAAGCGAGATGAGGAAGTTTGATGGCAAGGATTCGGTAAATTGGATACTACAGACGGAGAAATATTTTGATCTACATGGTGTACCACTATTACAAAAGGTATGTATTGCATATATTTAGAACAAGATCAATTTTTATGGTATAAAGGGCTCTTTTCTCGTAAACAACTAGTTACATGGTCAATTTTCACGGAGGAAATTATAGCACATTATGAGAATACAAAGAGCAACACCTTCTTTAGAGAAACACCACAACAATTGGAAGAAAAAAGAGAAAAAGGGCTTTGTTACAAAGTGGAAAGAAAAATTATGGCAACAAGGAATTATACCCCTCACAACTATAAAGATGGAAGTGTTGTTTCTCCTAGCCTTCCACAACCTACAACAGTGACACCACAATAATTGGAAGAAATAAGAGAAAAAGGGCTTTGTTACAATTGTGATAGAAAATGCACCAAAGGTCGTAAGTGCACTGAGAAGAAATTATTTTACATAGAGTATGAAGAGGAGGAAGAAAAGGATCAAGAAACATCAAAAGAAGAGGATATATGCCAGGACCCAACCCCCGAGAAAGAAGAAATGAATCCGACCATATCTTGTAAAGCATTGGTAAGAATTACCACTCCCCGAACTCTCAATATAGAAGGACATATCAAGAAGAAAAAGGTTCAAGAAGTGAAAGATCACATCATGAAAGAAGAAATGAATCCAACCATATCTTGTAATGCATTGGCCAAAATTACCACTCCTCAAATTATCCAGATAGAAGGGCATATCAAGAAAAAAAATGTTCAAGAAGTGAGAGATCACATCGAGCATCAAGAAATGAATCTGACCATATCTTGTAAAGCATTGGAAGAAATTACGACTCCTCAAACTCTCAAGATAGAAGGACATATCAAGAAGAAAAAGGTTCAAGCAGTGAAAGATCACATCGAGCATTAACAACAAGGTCTCCAACTTTTAAAGGGTAACGCCACTTTGGTGCAAAATCGAATGAAACAACAAGTAGATCAACATCAGAGTGAAAAATGTTTTGATGTAGGTGATTGGGTAATTTTACTACTACATCTCAAGCAAGCTATTTATGAGAAGGAAATGTTGGCAATACTACATGCACTTAAGAAATGGAGACCTTACCAAATGGGAAGACACTTCAAGGTAAAAATGGATCATGATAGTCTTAAATACTTTTTAGAACAACTATTATCCTTAGAAGAATAGAAAAAATGGGTCACAAATATGTTGGGTTATGACTTTGACATCATCTATAGAAAAGGGAAGCAAAATTTTGTTGCAGATGCACTCTCAAGAAAGGATGAGTATGTGGAAGCAATGTTTTGTGTTATTTCTATTATCCAACCAGATTGGATAAACTAAGCATGGGATGAATGGAAGAAGGAGGAAGAAGTATGGCCACTCATTCAAAATTTGTAGAAGATCTCAATTCAAACAATATTACTAGAACTTGAAGAAGAATGAAAAATCATAAAGTTACAGAATATCCCAATTCAAACAATATTGTCAAAACTTGAAGAGGAAGGAAAAATCATATTGGAACCTAGAGTAGTCATAGAAACAAGAAACCGATAGCTACGAAATCGATCAATTTCAGAGTATCTCATCAAGTGGAAGAACTTACCTGTTGAAGATTCAACATGGGAGGACAAGAATTTTATATAGAAGCATCAAGAACTACTCAAGCGTTGAGGACAACTCTTTTTGAAGCATAGGGGCATGTTAGGTCCCTATACTACTAGTGTAACCACTTATTGTTATTAGTACAACCCCCTTATTATATTGTTGGACCCTCGAAGAGGTTGAATTCTAAAGCGTTCATCTATCTTTTCTATCTTTTTGTGAGTTGGTTTCATAACATTTGGTATGAGAGCTTTGGATTCTAGGGTTTCGTTGCTCCAAATAGGTCATTGTGGCATTTTCGCTATAACTTTTTTCTGCGTTGTTTCAGACACTAAAAAAAAAAATCATTTGGGTTGAACTCATTCTAAACCTCAGGTCCAAATTTCAGAGCTTTTAGTGCTATCTTTGCGGAGATATGATCTGAGGAAGTTGGCATTTTTGTAAACTCCCGAATTATGACCTGGGGAAAATAGTCATAACTTTTGTTTTGAGCATCAGATTGAAATTTCGTAAGAATTTACAGAAATAGGACAGAATGTATTTTCCTATGTATATTTTTTAGATCTTAAGGTCAAAATAGAAACACGTGGCACTTCATACAAGTTCGCTGTTCTGAAAAGGTATATAATCAGACATTCCAAACAGGTCATCTTGGGAGATTGTGCATAATTCTTTCTTGGAGAATCTAAATTCGATCAGACTAGTGGCATTGGAAAGAGGATGTAGAGGGCTACTGCAGGTCGCAATTTCAAAACTTAAAGATCCGAAAGTACAGAGTTACGGTCGTTTCAAGATCGATCTCCTAAAATCAAGAAAAAGCTAGATGAGGAAGTTTGATGGCAAGGATCCAGTAAAATGGATACTATAGATGGAGAAATATTTTGATCTACATGGTGTACCACTATTACAAAAGGTATGTATTGCATCTTCATATTTAGAACACGATCAATTTTTATGGTATAAAGGGCTTTTTTCTCGTAAAAACTTGTTACGTGGTCAATTTTCACGGAGGAAATTATAGCACATTATGAGAATACAAAGAGCAACACCTTCTTTAGAGCAACACCACAACAATTGGACAATAAAAGAGAAAAATGGATTTGTTACAAAGTGGAAAGAAAAATTATGGCAACAAGGAATTCTACCCCTCACAACTATGAAGATGGAAGTGTTGTTTCTCCTAGCCTTCCACAACCTACAACGGTGACACCACAACAATTGGAAGAAAAAGGAGAAAAAGGGTTTTGTTAGAATTGTGATAGCAAATGCACTAAAGGTCATAAGTGTGCTTGTTGCCATAATTTTGAGGGGAATCTAGAATATGCCACTAACGGATATGCAACAAGGAATTCTACTCCTTCCACAATTTCCCAGACATCTGTTCCAAGCGATTGTAGATAGGTTGTGGTTCTTATTTTCCAATAAACAATGTTGCTCCCATCGAACATTGGTGATATAATGGATCCCATGCTTTCTTTATTATTCATGTTGATGGATCTCCCTTCAAGCGATCAAGCTTCTTCTGAAGGACCTACTCTGATACCAATTGTTGGAAATAATACCGAGAGGGGGGGTGAATCAATATTATCAGATCAATAATTTTATTTCCCAAATATATTTATATAAGTTACTTCAATGAAGTGAACAAGCGTGTACACGTGACTGTGCTTAAATAAACCAACGTATATGTAGAGAACTTCTGATTTATACAATTTATCATGTGTTGATCTTAAACCAGTATATCAGATATTTATTAGATAGTGCAGTAAAAGTAGAATAAAGCATCACACATAAGCAACACACATGAACACCCAGATTTAAGGTGGAAACCCAATGTGGGTAAAAACCACCTGCTCTTGTCGTCTCTGTCTTCTTTTAATAATAAGAAAAATTGTTTAAAATCTTGTACTGGTGCAAATTCATACCAGTACGTAGGCTTCTACCTACAGAAGGTTACAACCTTCTCTCATTTTCCAGCTTCTTCTAGAAGGGAGCTACAACCCACTAGATCTTGTACTAGATAATATGTTTACTAGTACGTAGGTGTTAGCCTAAATAAAACTCCACTCTTCCACCAAGGACCATGTTTCATGAATTTTCAGAATGGATACTCCTGGATCACAACACCACAAGCTAAAAGCCATGTTTCATCGAATTTTCATATTAGACCCATCAAAGCCTTTTAAACTTAAACTGCATCAACCAATATTCAGTTAATCTGAATAATCATATCACTGACACTAGAACACTATGTTGAACCCAGAATCCTGCATCATCATCCAGAACCTACTATAACCTCAAAAATCATGCATTAGAGTGTATATTCTACTTGGTAGAACCCAACCTGGATGTATACACAACTTCCTTTAACCCAACTTGTGTATATCTCTAAAGATACTAAATCATAAACTTTTGAACCACAAAATATACCAATCAGTGACATTCTGAAGATCTAATGTCATATTACAGAGTTCAAAAATAGATAGAAACAAGGATCACCCTTCCTTCTCAATCAATCAATCAATCAGACTCAATTTCCTTATACAACAATTCTACATTCAAATCTAAGAAGACTTCATTGACAGACAGCAGTAAAACAACAGAATTTGATCGGATAGATCAGCTAGATCTGAAAAGAAGCTTTTCTTTTTGTATACACTACTTGAAAGAGTCAAACCTGCATGTACACGCCCTTTGGCCGAGACGAACCTGTGTATAGATCTACAAATTTTGACTCAAAACTTTGCTGCAATTCCAGGCTTTAGACAAACCCAGATTATGCTAGATAACAAATAGAACAAGTGAAAAACATTAGATCTAGTCTCAACTAATATCAGATCATTCAAGAATAATTCCTTTCAAGTCTCATGATTCCTGATCCAATGTTGAACTCAAGGTGCACTTGAATATTTCAGATCCAGTCCCAAACATAACCCTGCAACATAATATATACTTCACATAGAAGTATTCCTTAGAATCTCATTGCTTGCACCACCTAGCCTATTGATCTTCTCCTCCTTATATACTCTTAGGCCTTTCTCAATACCTTTGACCAAAACCACTTAGGACCAATACCTTGGACCCAATACCTAGGGTCAATACTTTGGAACAAATGCCTCAGACCAATTACCTTGGACCAAAAAACCTTGGATCAAATACCTTGAACCAAAAACTTGGTTTTCCAACATGTACGCACTTTTCCTCCTGTGAAAGTGTGGGTATACGTTACACGCTACTTTTGTTCTATTAAACCACGTGTATACGCGCCTTGGACAAATTTAACCAACATATACCTCTCTTTCTTCATTCTTTGGAGTGTGATCTATAATCCTTTGCTATTGACCTGTTGCACTGTGAAATTTCATTTGAATGAGTTTCCATCAAGGGAAACACCCATATCATAATGCCAACAATCTCCCCCTTTGGACTTGATGGCAACAACAACACCAAGACACTCTCCCCCTTTGACATCAAGGGAAAGGGGTGGACCAAGGTGTTCTCTCCCCTAGGCTATTCATGCTCCCCCTAAGTACATGCTGAATTCTTGATTGAGCTCCCCTTTGTACATGCTGAGGTGCACTTAAACCATCCATGCTTAGTCCGCAAAAATATTCTCCAAAAGAATAACATGACTCTATAACTCAACTATGTGAGTATGACCTTCCTATCACTAATGACTCATACATACATCCATCTCCCAACCAAGTGGGGATATACCAATTGTTCATACATGACAGAAATATAATTACATCATCCATCCAATGCAAAGTGGGGATACAAATTACATCATTTGTCCAATAGGACTCATTCAAATGTATGAGAAGACATATCACACCCTAGACTTTTACATGACTTAAGTAACAAAAGGTATAAATATATGAAGCCATCGCTGAACTCAGCAGCCATAAGGGGTGTAATTCCTTCTTACCACTAACGGATATGCCATAATTGTGATATCTAGAATCGCTTTGAAAGGATGTCTTTTGAAGGACCTGCTCTGATACCAATTGTTGGAAATAATACTAGGGTGGGCGAATCAATATTATCAAATCAATAATTTTATTTCCCAAATATATTTATATACGCTACTTCAGGGAAGTGAACTAGCATGTACACACAACTGTGCTTAAAAAAACCAGCGTATATGCAAAGAACTTGTGATTTATATAGTTTATCATCTGTTGAGCTTAAACCAATATATCAGAGATTTATTAGACAGTGCAGTAAAAGCAAAATAAATCATCACACATAAGAAACACACATGAACACCAAGATTTAAGGTGGAAACCCAATGTGGGTAAAAACCACTTGCTACTGTCATCTCTGACGTCTTTTAATAATAAGAAAATTTGTTTACAATATTGTACTGGTGCAGACTCATACTAGTACGCAGGCTTCTACCTGTAGAAGGTTACAACTTTCTCTCGTTTTCCAGCTTCTACTAGCTCTTGTACTAGCCAATATGTTTACTAGTACGTAGGTGCCAACCTACAGAAAACTCCACTCTTCCACCAGGGACCACATTTCATGAATTTTCAGACTGGATACTCCTGGATCACAATACCACAAGCTGAAAGCCACGTTTCATCAAATTTTCATACTGGACCCATCAAATCCTTTTAAACTTAAACTGCATCAACCAATATTCAATTAATCTGAACAATCAGATCACTGACACCAAAACACTGTGTTGAACCCAGAATCCTGCATCATCATCCAGAACCTATTGTAACCTCAAAAATCATGCATTAGAGTGTATACGCTACTTGGTAGAACCCAACTTGCGTGTATACGCGACAACCTTTAACCCAACCTGCGTATATCTCTAAAGATACTGAATCATAAACTTCTGAACCACAGACTACCAATCAGTGACATTCTGAAGATCTAATGTCATATTACAGAGTTCAAAAACAGATAGCAACAAGGATCACCCTTCCTTCTCAATCAATCACTCAATCAAACTCAATTTCCTTATACAACAGTTCTATGTTCAAATCTAAGAAGACTTCATTGGCAGACAACAATAAAACAACAGAATTTGATCAAATGGATCAGTTAGATCTAAAAAGAAGCTTTTCTTTTTGTATACGCTACTTGAAAGAGTCGAACCTGCATGTACATGCCCTTTGGTTGAGACGAACCTGCGTACAGATCTGCAAATTTTGACTCAAAACTTTGTTGCAATTCCAGGCTTCAAACAAACCCAGATCATGATAGATAACAAATAAAACAGGCGAAAAACATCAGATCTAGTCTCAACCAATATCAGATCATTCAAGAATAAGTTCTTTCAAGTCTCATGATTCCTGATCCAATGTTGAACTCAAGGTGCACTTGAATATTTCAGATCCAGTCCCAAACATAACCCTGCAACATAATATATACTTCACATAGAAGTATTCCTTATAATCTCATTGCTTGCACCACCTGGCCTATTGATCTTCTCCTCCTTATATACTCATAGGCCTTTCTCAATACCTTTAACCAAAACCACTTAGGACCAATACCTTGGACCCAATACCTAGGGTCAATACCTTGGACCAAATGCCTCGGACCAATCACCTTGGACCAAAATACCTTGGATCAAATACCTTGGATCAAATACCTTGGATCAAATACCTTGGATCAAATACCTTGGACCAAAAACTTGGTTTTCCAACATGTACGCGCTTTTCCTCCCGTGAAAGTGCGTGTATACATTATACGCTACTTTTGTTCTTTTAAATAGCGTGTATATGCACCTTGGAAAAAGTTAACCAATGTATACCTCTCTTTCTTCATTCTTTGGAGTCTGATCTATAATCCTTTGTTGTTGACCTGCTACACTATGAACTTTCATCTAAAAGAGTTGCCATCAAGGACAACACCCGTATCATAATGCCAACAATCTCCCCCTTTGGACTTGATGGCAACAGCAACACCAAGACACTCTCCCCCTTTGACATGAAGGGCAAAGGGCGGACAAAGGTGTTCTCTCCCCTAGGCTATTCATGCTCCCCCTGAGTACATGCTAAATTCTTGATTGAGCTCCCCTTTGTACATGTTGAGGTGCACTGAAGCCGTCCATGCTTAGTCTACAAAAATATTCTCCAAAAGAATAACATGACTCTATAACTCAACTATGTGAGTATGACTTTCCTATTACCAATGACTCATACATACATCCATCTCCCAACCAAGTGGGGATATACCAATTGTTTATACATGACAGAAATATAATTACATCATCCATCCCATGCAAAGTGGGGATACAAATTACATCATTTGTCCAATTGGACTCATTCAAATGTATGAGAAGACATATCACACCCTAGACTTTTACATGACTTAAGCAACAAAAGGTATAAATATATGAAGCCATTATGCCATAGCTGGACTTAGCAACCATAATTCCAACAATGCAGAATGCGAGTGAAGGCTAATGCTCCCCCCCTGAACCTGTGCTACTTGTACATTGTTAACAAGTCAATGATTAAGGCATCTTTTTCAATTAGATAAAAATTAATGAACAAAGCATATCAATAGACTATAATCATCAACATCAGATAGAGCACCCATATCAGAGCCTGCCCCACTGTTTTTCTTGTCTAAAAAACATATACTCTCCCTGACCCACAGAAACTCATGTGTGTATGCGACTATACTTCATGTAACACACGTATAATAACCTTTCTCTGAAAAATTGGATTTAATAGCAAGATGATGCAGCAACTACTCCCAGCCTTTGTCTGAGACATTCAAATGTTTCTCTAGGTAGTGGTTTAGTGAAGATATCAACAACCTATTATTTGGAGGGAACATACTCCAATTTGACCTTTTGTTCAAGCACTTGTTCATGTAGAAAATGGTATTTGATGGGTATATGCTTGGTCTTGGAGTGCATGACTAGATTCTTTGAAATATTGATGGCACTTATATTATCACATAGAATGTAGATGGGTGGAGTACATCTGATCTGAATGTCTTGCAAGGTTTGCATCATCTAAAGTAGTTGTGTGCAGCAAGATGTAGCAGCCACATATTCTGCTTTGGATATAGATAAAGCAATTGAACTTTGTTTCTTGCTTAACCAAGACACTAACCTGGAACCCATATAGAATGCACCACCACTAGTGCTTTTTTTGTCATCAACACTTCTTGCCCAATCTGCATCTGTATATGCATGAAGAATAAGATCTGCATCTCTAGGATACCATAAACCAAAGTCTTGAGTTCCTTGAAGATATTTGAAAATTCTTTTGACTGCTTGAAGGTGTGATTCCTTTGGATTTGCTTGGAATCTTCCAACTATTCCTACTGCATGCATGATGTCAATTCGGGTACCTATTAGATAAAGCAGACTGCCAATCATGGATCTGTAAGTTGGTTGATGTACTTTTGTTGATTCATCATTTAAGTTGAGACTGCATCGTGTTACCATTGGGGTACATATAGGTTTAGAATCTTCCATTCTGTACCTTTTCAAGATCTGTTTGAGATATTTGGTTTGTGAAAGAAAAACATTATCTTTATTTTGTTGAACTTGTAGACCAAGAAAATAGGTAAGTTCACCAAGCAAGGACATTTCAAATTCTTGCTGCATTACTGAAGCAAAATTCTAACTCATGGATTCTTCATTGCTACCAAAAATGATATCATCAACATAAAAAATAATAACTAGCAATTCATCAGTTTCAATCTTTGTATATAGATTGCTATCTGTTGAACCTTTTGTAAAACCTTGGTGGTGTAGATATTTGTCAAGGCGGTAATACCAGGCCCTTGGAGCTTGTTTCAGAACATAGATGGCAATTTTAAGTCTGCATACAAGTTTTGCATCATTTCCAAGAATGAATCCTTCTGGCTATTTAATATAAACTTCTTCTTCTAAATCTCCATTCAGGAAAGCTGATTTTACGTCCATTTGGTATACTTCGAATTTCTGAAAGCTAGAAAGAGCAAGAAACATCCTTATGGCTTCAAGTTTGGCAACAGGTGCAAAAGTTTCTTCAAAATATATACCTTCTTGTTGAGCATACCCTTTACAAACAAGTCTAGACTTGTTTCTAATGACTTCTCCATTTTCATTCATCTTGTTTTTGAATATCCATTTAGTTCCTATAATATTTTTATCATGAGGTCTAGGAACTAATTCCCAAGTATCATTTTTTTCAATTTTCTCAAGTTCTTCATCCATGGCCTTGACCCAACATTCATCTTTTCATGCTTCTTTTACATTTTGAGGTTTGGTGGAGGATAGTAATGCTAGATAGCTTGAGGTCCCTGTAATAGTTCTTCTTGTCTGTACACTGGCCTCTTTTTCCCCTTAAATTTGAGTTTCTAGATGATTTTTCTGAACATACCTGGACGAAGTCTTTTCTTCTACCATTGTCTCTTCTTCTAGTGCTTCATTGGTTTCTTCTTCAATATGATTTTGATTTGATGTGAGAAAATAATCCCCATCTTCTTCATTGTCATAATATTCTATTGATTTTATCTATTTTTTTATTTTGGCATGCTTCATCAACTACAACATCAATGCTTTCAACAATTTTTCCAAGTCATTTATTATAACATTTATATCCTTTACTACTGGAAGAATAACCAAGGAGAATACCTTCATCTGCTCTGGTTTCAAACTTACCAAGTTTTTCATCAGTCCCTTTGATATAACATTTGCTTCCAAAAACTTTAAAGTATTTTACAGTAGGAGTCTTACCATACCAAAGTTCATGTGGAGTTTGAGTGTTGTTTACCCGAATATTTGCTTGGTTGAGAATAGTTATGGAAGAGAATGCAGCTTCACCCCATAAGGTTGCAGGAGTTCCAGATTCATCTAGCATAGCTCGAGCCATTTGTTGAATTGTTCTGTTCATTCTTTCTACCACATTTTTTTTGAGGAGTCCTTGTGATGGAGAATTGCCTTTTTATTCCATGTTGTTCACAAAAGTCAAAGAATTCATTCGAGGTAAATGCCCCTCCTCAATCAGATCTGAGGCATTTGATTTTTCGATCTAATTCATTTTCAACCAAAGATTTGAAGGCTTGGAACTTTTCAAAAGCTTCATATTCATGCTTTAGAAGACCTATCCAACACATTCTGGAAAAATCATCAATGAACAAAATAAAGTATTCTTCTCCAAAAGGTGAATTTTTCCTTGATGGTCCACATAAATCAGTATGGACAAGTTCAATAGGCTTACTAGCTGACCCTTCTTTTTCCATGAAGTGAACTCTGGTTTGCTGCCGATTTGACCTGGTTTGCATATTGTATTTTTTGGGATGCTGATATCTAGAAGATCACGAACAACCTTGAATCTGCATGCTTTTCTTATTTGAGAAAAGCTTAGATGACCTAATCTTCTATGCCACAGCCAGTTTTCATAATTTTTGCTTATATAGCACTGTTGTTGTCCTCCCTTGAGTACGTATAAGTTTTTTGGAGTTCTTGTACCTTTGATCATGGTCTCTCCTATATCAAGCTCACAAAAAATACATCCATTTGATCGAAACACCACTTCATTTCCTTGATCACACATTTGACTGGTACTTAATAGGTTATGCTTTAAACTATCTACATACATAACATTTTCAGCTTTAACCTTTTCTTTCAAGAAAACAAAGCCTTTACCTTTTAGGATAGCAGGAGTGTCATTTCCAAATGAGACATTCTTTTCCTTTTCTAAGGCATTATATGAGTGAAGTTTTTCTTTGTCACCTGTCATGTGTTTTGAGCATCCACTGTCAATGTACCACTGATTTTCTTGTCCTTCTGCATACAAGGCTATACCACATATTTCTGTTTGAGATTCTTTCCCTCTCCATATCTTGGGATTTAATGGAATTTTCTCCTTTTGAGATGTTTACCAAAATTTTCTCCTGCATTCATATTCTTCATGACCAAAGTTGTTACAGATTGAGCATTCTATTTCATTTTCAAGAAGAGAAAATTTATTATAGGAACTTTTCTTGATCCCTGTTACATTCCTTTGATTTTGTGCTTCTCTAGTCATGATGGTTTTGTAGGCAACACATTGAGTAGCTTTGTGTCCAAAATTATGACATGAAAAACATTGCCCATTAAAGAATTTTCTGCGACTATCGAATCTATTGACCTGATGATTGTAGTGTCTATTGATATTCATCTCTGGAGAAAACTAGGTATGATTTACCTGAGGTTGGTTGTGGCTTCTTTTCATTCCTGGACTAAATTGAGTCTGATTTACCTGGTGATCTACTTTGTGCCTTTGCTGATGATTGTCATATTGTTCATTGGTCTTTGCTACATCAAGATAGCTTTTGGTGGAGGTTGATGGCTTCTGTGATTGAGATGCTTCTTCAATATATCCAAGACCTGTCTTTATCAGAGGAGAATGATGAACTTTGATAATTTCATTTAAAGTTTATGATCCTTTAGCAAATCTAAGATTGAAATATTTCATTTTCTCAAGATCCTTTCTTAGACCCACAATTTCACATTCTAGTTTTTCATTGTGTTTTTTCCTTTTTAGCAAGTTGGTATGTCAAGATATATATAATAATATTCTTTTCTTCTAAACAAATTTTGAGTTTATATATTTCTTCATGATGGTCTTCCTCTTCTAAAGCATCCCAAAAATTATCATCGTCATAAGCCATGAGAAGTCTGTAATCCTGTCCAGTTTCGTCTTTGTCACTATTAGATAAACCATCGCTATCCTCATGAGTATAGTAACTCCTTTTATTCACAACTTGTTTTCTATTCCCTTTCGCATATTCCTTTCCTTTCTCAAATTTATCTTTATGAGGACATATGGTAGCATAATGACCGACTCTGCCACAAGAAAAACATTTGAAGGGTAACTTACCTCTAAACCTTCCAGAACCCCGTTGAAGCTTTTTGATAAAGTTTACCTCATCTTCTTCTTCTGAAATATGTCCTGATTCATTATGTTCTTCCTTTCCTTTTGTTGAGGCTTTGAATGCGACTTCTCTCATATCTAATGGTCCTCCTTTTCTCATCTCAAAGGCAGTTAATATTTCGTGAAGCTGTGTCATATTGATATTCTGCAAATCCTATTTTTCTTCTATGGTAGACACTTTGGATTCAAATTTAGCAGACAAGGATCTCAAAACTTTCTCAACTTAGGTAACATCCTTAATTTCTTCTCCTAGATTCTTCATACAATTGACAACCTCATCTATACATAGGAAGTAACTAGCTATACTTTCATCACTATGCATCTTAAGAGTTTCATATTGAATTTTGAGAGTTTGAAGCATAGCACATTTTACCTGAGAGTCTCTTTCGTAGCTCAGAATGATTTTGTCCCATATTTCTTTTGCTGATTTGAGCTACATGAATTTGAAAAACTCTGATTGTGATAGACTTCCCAATAAAGTATTGACAACTTTGGAATTGGTTTCATATTGCTTTTTATCTGTCGTAACTATAGGAATTACTGTTGGAAATGTATATCCTCCTTCCACAATTTCCCAGACATCCATTCCAAGCGATTGTAGATAGGTTGTGGTTCCTATTTTCCAATAAACAAAGTTGCTCCCATCAAAGATTCGTGGTCTGATCGATCCCATGCTTTCTTGATTATTCATGTTGATGGATATCCCTTCAAGCGATCAAGCTTCTTATGAAGGACCTGCTCTAATACCAATTGTTGGAAATAAAGCTGAGGTGGGTTGAATCAGTATTATCATATCAATAATATTATTTCCCAAACAGATTTATATATGCTACTTCAGTGAAGTGAACTAGCATGTACACGCGACTTTTCTTAAAGAAACCAGCATATATGCAGAGAACTTGTGATTTATACAATTTATCATGTGTTGAGCTTAAACCAGTATATCAGAGATTTATTGGATAGTGCAATAAAAGCAGAATAAAGGATCACACATAAGCAACACACATGAACACCAAGATTTAAGGTGGAAACCCAATGTGGTTAAAAACCACCTGCTACTTTCGTCTCTGTCGTCTTTTAATAATAAGAAACTTTGTTTACAATCTTGTACTGGTGCAGACTCATACCAGAACGTAGGCTTCTACCTGTCGAAGTTTATAACCTTCTCTCGTTTTCCAGCTTCTACTAGAAGGGAGCTACAACCCCCTAGCTCTTGTACTAGCCAATATGTTTACTAGTACGTAGGTGCCAACCTACAGAAAACTTCACTCTTCCACCAGGGACCACGTTTCATGAATTTTCAGATTGAATGCTCCTGGATCACAACACCACAAGTTAAAAGCCACGTTTCATCAAATTTTCATACTGGACCCATCAAATCCTTTTAAACTTAAACTGCATCAACCAATATTCAATTAATTTGAATGATTAGATCATTGACACCAGAACACTGTGCTGAACCCAGAATCCCGCATCATCATGCAGAACCTATTGTAACCTCAAAAATCATGCATTAGAGTGTATACGCTACTTGGTAGAACCCAACCTGCATGTATACATAACTTCCTTTAACCGAACCTGCATATATCTCTAAAGATACTGAATCATAAACTTCTAAACCACAGACTGTATCAATCAGTGACATTCTGAAGATCTAATGTCATATTACAGAGTTCAAAAATAGATAGCAACAAGGATCACCCTTCCTTCTCAATCAATCAATCAACCAAACTCAATTTCCTTATACAACAGTTATACGTTCAAATCTAAGAAGACTTCATTGGCAAACAATAGTAAAACAACATAATTTGATCAGATAGATCAATTATATTTGAAAAGAATCTTTTCTTTTTGTATACGCTACTTGAAAGAGCCGAACTTGTGTGTACACGCCCTTCGGCCGAGATGAACATGCATATAGATCTACAAATTTTGACTCAGAACTTTGCTACAATTCCAGACTTTAGATAAACCTAGATCATGATAGATAACAAATAGAATAGGCACAAAACATCAGATCTGGTCTCAACCAATATCAGATCATTCAAGAATAAGTCATTTCAAGTCTCATGATTCTTGATCCAATGTTGAACTCAAGGTGCACTTGAATATTTCAGATCCAATCCCAAACATAACCCTGCAACATAATATATACTTCACATAGAAGTATTCCTTAGAATCTCATTGCTTGCACCACTTGGCCTAATGATCTTCTCCTCCTTATATACTCTTAGGCCTTTCTCAATACCTTGGACCAAAACCACTTAGGACCAATACCTTGCACCCAATACCTAGGGTCAATACCTTGGACCAAATGCCTCGGACCAATTATCTTGGACCAAAATACCTTGAATCAAATACCTTGGACCAAAACCTTGGTTTTCCAACATGTACCCACTTTTCCTCCTGTGAAAGTGCGTTTATACGTTATACGCTACTTTTGTTCTGTTAAATTACGTGTATACGCACCCTGGACAAAGTTAACGAGTGTATACCTCTCTTTCTTCATTCTTTGGAGTCTGATCTGTAATCCTTTGTTGTTGACCTGCTACACTATGAACTTTCATCTGAATGAGTTGCCATCAAGGACAACACCTGTATCATAATGCCAACAGTTGCATAAATGGCACATCAGGCCAAGTTCAAAAGAAGGATGGAACCTAGAGGCTCCATATTAACTATCAGGCACTGAATACGATCATTGTATGGAATAGGTATCCAATCCCACATATTGGTTACCTTCTGGACCAACTCAAGGGGACCAAATATTTCAGGAAGATTGACTTGAAGTCTGGTTATCACCAGATACCGTGCAAACCGTCTGATGTGTGGAAGACTGCCTTCAAATCCAAGGAGGGCGTTTTTAATGGTTGGTCACACCTTTCAGGTTAATGAATGACCCCACAACATTCATGTGGTTATTGGATGCCATCTTACAATGCTTCACCAACTTGTTTGTTGTAGTTTACCTAGATGACATCCTAATATTCAGCCAGAACTGTGTGCCAATTTGGAAAAATTCACTTTTGATATGACCCCGGTTCAATATCCGGGGTACATTATTGATGAGCGGGGTGTGCATGTGGACCCAACCAAGATACAAGTTATTCATGATTAGCTAGCCCCAACCACTTTAACAGAGCTCTGTAGCTTTTTGGGTCTTGCCAATTTCTATTGCATGTTCATGTTGGTATTATCTCATATCACTTCGTCTTTAAGTCAAGTCACCAAGGGCAGAGTGAAAACAAAGTTATTTTGGTATGAATCCCAATAGAAGGCGTTTGTCGATTTGAAGCATCGCCTTTGCTCTACACCAATGCTCACATTACCATACCTGCAGCAACCATTTGAAATTGAGACAGATGCCTCTGACTATGTTGTTGGTGCACTTCTTACCCAGTAGGGGCATCCAGTGGTATGTCACAATGAGACACTTTCAAATACAGTTTGAAATTATCTCATCTATGAAAAGGAGATGTATTCCATTATATAGGAATGTCGACAATGGAAGCATTACATTCTAGGGAAGGAAATAGTCATTCACACAGACCATCGACCCTTGTAGTACATACAAACACAAGGAAAGTTTCAGAATGATCTGTATTAGAAAAATCCACATATCTACAACATTTCAATTTGAACAATAAGTACAAGAAGGGCAACACAATAATGTTGCAAATTGCCTCATTCGACTGTCAGTTATGGCACTGACCACTGTGCTCGACTCTTGTGGACACAAGACTTCAGGATGGAAAAGACAAGAGTGATCCAGAATTCGGCACCACATACCAGATTCTCCTAGAAGGTAAGCAAGTCCCATATTTTCACCTCCAGGACACATTATTATGCCATCTGGGACACCTTTGTGTTCCTTCAAGCAAGTGTGTAAGGATGATTTTGGAGGTTCACTATAGTCAGGTCGTTCGACATTTTGGGGTAGAAAAGGCAGTGGTAGTGCTGCAGAAGTACTTTTATTGTTTGAACCTTCAACATGATGTTGGAAATTACATCAGATCATGCATTGTGTGCACCATTTCAAACCTACAATCAAGAAGCAAGGCTTGTATACTCTGTCGACTCCTAGTCAACCCTAGGAATCCATCTCTATGGATTACATGTCAGACCTTCCTTCTACCGAGCATGGAAATGACTGTGTTTTCATGGTTGTTGAAAGATTATCCAAGATGGTCATTTTTGCACCCTACAAGAAGAGTATCGCAGCATAAGCCACTGTCAAACTCTTCTTTGAGAAAGTATGCGTACACATTGGGATCCCCTAGTCCATTATCTCATATTAGGACAACCGATTCCTAAGTGCATTCTGGTCAAGCCTCTGGTCATTGTTGGATACCAAACTCACTAAGTCCATGGCCTTCCACCCAAAAACTGATAGCCAAACAGAGGTCATCAATAGGATGATCGTGCACATCCTATGCATGTAAAACTCGAGGTACCCACACACATGGGATGAGAGCCTCCCATATGTCCAACACAGCTACAAAAGGGCTCTCCACAATTCAACTGGCCACAACCCCTTTCAAGTAGGATTGGCATTCTAACCACTATGTCCCATTGATGTTGACATACCATTTGCATCTACTCAGAAAGATTTGGCTCATGTCCAGTCTGAAGTTGACAAGGCTAACAACTTCATTGAGCGCATCCAGCACATCCGCTAGTAGATCCATGACATATTGGACAAAGAAAATGCTAAGTACAAACAAAGTCATGACTAGCATCAGGTGCACACAAGTTCTAGGTGGGCAACAAAGTTTGGTTACATTTGCAAAAGCGCCTCACTGGGGCCCATCGCAAGCTTCATCGACTCTCATATGGGCCACAAACCATCACTATGGTTGTAGGGGACAATGCTTTCAAGCTCAGTATCCCACCGTTCCTTGGCCTGCACCTAATATTCAATGTGGATCAATTGCAGCCATACTTTCCCCAATTGTTGGACACATCTGACATTGTTGAGCAGTTGACATCAACAAAGCTCAACCCAATTTATATTGAATAGGCCACAACTGATAGGATCATGGACACACATATCAATAACACTCACCAATAGAGGATCCATCTATATTGAGTTGTCAAAGCAGGCCAACTCCTTCAGTAGGGCAAGTGGACCACCAGGACCAAGTTCAACAAACATTTCCTCACCTCATGGAGACTCTGTACGTAATGGGGATCATTTGTTCCTAAGGAGGGAGGACTAATCCAAATGAATATTGGTGGCCACCCACTTATTCCACCTAGACCTACAGTCAATTTCATCAGTTTCCTTGATTATAGCAGCATTTACTATTTTTAACAGTTTTTTGGGTCTTGAACTTCTGGAATTATTTTGACCCCCTAAACAGTGTTTTTTAAGTTAATAGCCATGGTCCTACCACAAATCCTATAGTAATCGAAGAGGCCTTTCTAATTAGGTATCGTACGTGCCAAACAAAGATCATATGACCAAGTTATGACCTCGAGAAGTTGGCTACCCAACTAACCCCAATGGGCTTCACAAACTCTTGGTGTTCCATCTCCTAGGGTTAGGATTTTTCTTTTTTAGGGTTTCCCTTTGTTGTTTAATAACAAAAATGCCCTTGAGCCTTGTTTTAACACAATTTAGAGGCATGTAGCCACCACATCTCTTCTCAAATATTAGCTACCATCATCCAAGCTAGTTTATTTCCATTCTATTGTAAGCATCCTTCAATTCTTTGATATTAATGAAATGAAGATTTATTTCTATTGCATCTCTGTGTTTTTGTTTATATTTGTATTTTGTTGCATCCCTACATAAGTATGGATCATGTTATTAGTATTTTTAGCATTCATACTTGTACAATGTTTTTCTTTTGATATTGAATTTATCTCAAACAATATGGACAAAAAATATATTCTAGTGTTATTGGTATGGTTTCCCTAGTAGCGGGATAGCAACATTGATCATGTTATACAGATTTTCTATTTAGAAATCAATGAAAAGATAGCTTACAAAAAAAATCATTACCAAGATACTCTTTTTTTTTTAAAGAAGAGAAGAAAAGCTTACAGAGTTACCGCCCTAACAATATTTGAATATACAACAATATTAAATGCAAAGAAAAGATAAATTAAATATTTTTTGTGCATTATACAACAAGATGCACACACATGCACATGCCCACACACACACACACACATCTTAATTTCCTTCAGTTCACAAAATCACTTATTTGTTGAAAAGGTTTTGTTTGGTTTGTGTTATTGTGGACTTTTGACCCATATTCACTAAGCATGTGACCAAGTATATTACCAATACAAATGGTGTATTAATTTACACTCTTTCTTTATGTCAATTATTCCACTATGTTATTTAAATGGACTACATATTCAAACAAAGTATAGAATGAAAGTAAAACATGTTTTTTTCAAAGGAATGGGTAGTGATTTGATATTAATAAAAAAGTGTGGTTTTTGGGCTAGAAACCTTACATAGCTCATCCTGATGCTACACACTGATAATATATTCAAAAGTCCAAAATATTTATAGCCTATGCTTATGGAAATTTTTACCAAATATTCTAAACAAGTGCATACTATAATCTTTGCAAAAAAATCGTAAGAGAAATAAATACCTACAGAACATGAAAAGGTTTCAACACATAGTAAAAAATATGGGAGCTAATAGCCTTGCCCTTTCAACTTCTCTTTGCAGTTCAAATTGTCATCCTTTTCTTGCTATTCCTACCCCTTGGGCTCTCTTATATTTTTTATTTAGTCCTTCATTGGTTGCACCCTCTTCCAAGGTGAATTGAGCTCCACTATTGTAATTATCTTCAGCCTCTACCAGTCTAACATCCATTGCTGGCAATTCTATTCGCATTTCAACATGGAACCTCTCCATTTTACTCTACAACAATGCATGTTTAGTGTCCATTAACAATTGGTGTGTTGATGATTAAATATTCTGGTAAACTGTGTGTTGTGTAAACTATAAATCTTAGTTTACAATTCCCCCTTTGCTTCCTTTCTATTGTATCAATTTTAATAGAAATAACTTATTTTCCTTTTCTTCTAATATAATTAATCAAATTTCTCTAGATTGTATCTAATTCTAAATTCATTAAATATTTCTTATTCAATATTGTTTCTTTAGTTTTCTATATTTTAATTTTATTCCAATCTCATTTAATATTTTTGTTTAATATTTAATCTCCTCACCTTAAATCAAACCTTTTAAATCTCAATTTAATTTAATTCATAAAAAATGGATTAATTTGATCCATATTAATCTCATTTTAACTATATAGTTATAATATTTTATTTACACCTATTTTAATGTTAATTTTTCCATTTCCTATCTCTTGACCTTATCCCATAATTTTTTATTCCAATAAAATAATAGTTTTTCTTCTAACAAATTGATTCTTAGTCAAATATTTGACTTATTAATAATAATTTCTAACTCTTAATACTAATTTAATTTAATTATCTAACCAATTATTAATTTGATTATTTGACCTGATTTCTTTTTACCATATTTGACTAATTTAATTAATTTACCCAATTTCACCTCATTAATATCCATCTAAATTAGTTCTTTTAATTTGAATTCAATTCTAACTCTTTTATTATGTGATATTTTAATTCCCTTATTCCTTAATTATTTAATAATATTAATGATCTCATCATTCCCCCTACCCTCACTGTTTATATTCTAACTCTATCCTCTTTATTTGGTCTAACACTCTCCGCGTCATCGATTTAGCTTTATGTCCCTAAAGATGGGTGGAGTGTTCACCCAAAACATCAGGCATATCATCAAACACAACACATAGTTTACCAAAAGATTTCATCAACATCAAGTTAATCATTGTGAAAATATTCATGCTAAAATTGTTTTGTTTTCCTTTCCTTCTCCTTAGCTATATCACTTTTCCGTAGAACATTCAACATCCCCTCTACTACTTCTAAGAGCCTTTCCAAGAGCTAGTTCAATTTTGCCTACTCATTCCAATAGGTAGATGGTCCAAGGTCTGCCATAGGAGATATGTGTTACTCTTCTCTTGTAAATCCACTTTGTGACTCACTCTTGTGGGCTCTCAATGCTGATGCAACGTGTGCTCAAATGCGAACAACATCAAACGATAAGCCTCTTCCACTACCTAACATCTAGTGCAACTCTCTTTCAAGAGAAATTAGCAATAAAACATTGTGAATGCAGGAATTAACAATGTCAATCCTATTGTATCCTACTTTGTCTTTGATCCACCACCTTGTTACATTTAATCACGATATTTCCAAATCCCTTTCTGGATTGCTTCAAGCATGGGATAACTTGTAAATTATACAGAGGTAGAGTGTGAGTAATTCCATTCTGCAAGGAATCGGATATATCAACAAATTCAAGGCCCTTCCCACCTTGACAATCCAATTCATGGATTTAAATAATAAATTATAGTGCCACATATGCATCCACAAAGATCTAAGCAGCTTCGAGATTATATCACAATTTAGACATGGGCACCACCTTGCTAGTCTTTAAGGTTGGGGATTTAATATGAGTTTCCAAAATTTCATTGCAAGCACCTGTGTGTGAGCCTAAGTCCACTTGGTTTGCATTTGATCATACTTGTGATTTCCTTCTTTAAGTGTTTGGCCTTGTATTATAATACTGCCTCTCTGTATTGTATTATGCCATGGGATATTCCCATTATATTCGTAGTAAGGGAGTTTTTATAATTATCCTTTTATCCATTTCCAAGGGCCCTTGTTCCAATATAGTCCCTTTATTTACTAATGAATCAAAAATTGAATTTAATTGCAGGAGCACACGAAATAATACAATTTCTTATTTTTTGTGCTTGTAGCACAATCCTTTGCAATATAAGAGGAAGGGCAGAATTTTGTGAACCATTTACTTTCAACACTTGTCAAATAACAATCAATGAGTCTCCAAACACCGTGATTTTTTAGGTTTTTATTTCTAATGCTAATTCTAATCCCTTCTAGGGGGCTAAGTATGTAGCTTTGTTATTAGTTGCATGGCCCAAACCCCAAGCATATTGAGTCTCTATTTTCTCAATAGGGCAAAGGATAACCCCTCCTACTCCTACCACCTATGAAAAACACAATTTTACTTCACATGAACACAATGATTTACCCTAGAGAAACCCATCTTGGGAAAACTCTAATTAGAAAAGGTTTGTTTAATTTATCTCATTCTCAAGGTGAAATGTATAGACTACGAAGGGTATGAAGAGATTCTACTTAATTTTAGATATTTCTACATAAATAAAGTGAATCTACCTCTTCTATGCTTCGATTAATTGAGTTGATCATCTCTTGCTTCCTACTCACTCTCAAGTGAAGATATATGATCTAGTAGTTGAGTGGTATGTACTTCTCCATCTTGCTAGAGAGATGTCAAATGATATTAATCTCTTCTCGAAATTAGAATTTATTGTTCTCTCTTCAACTTTGAATATTAATAACAACCCTTGATAATTGGTCCTGGAGCATGAATGAGAAATTTGCAATCACCCTCTACTATCATATTCATGTATTCCTTGTCCCTCACTAACTCTAGCCATGTTGTTAGATCCTTCAATTTTGCTCCATTGTTAGAGTTGTTCCCTAAACTTATTGCATAAATAAACCACGTTTCTAGTTGAATACTTGAAATCCCCCTCTACTCCAAAGAGTCTGGGCTACCCTTTGAGGCACTATCAAATATCAATTTAATTTGATGTGTTGGAGGGGGCTCCCATGAAAATTTAGACTATGTTAAGAAGGATTCTCTAACTTGAGAGGGGAACTTGTGGCAGATACCTATTTACCAACCAAGGAAAATGGTAGACTCCACTCCTAAATAATTCCAATCCTCATCTACCCATAATAGTACACAAATTAATTCTTGAGTATTTGGCTTGGATCAACTTGTATATCTTGTCAATTGTTTTCTTATTTTGTTGGAATTTCCTTCTATGACATTCTTTCTATACATTCTAAAGTAAAAATCCAAGAAAGGAGTTCCATAACTTATTTAACATGGGATTTTTATAGGGATTAAGTCTCTATTTTTCTAAACTTTGGATTATGTCTCCCTGAACCTTATTCAATTGTCAAAATATATTTGCTCCATTGTCCTATAGAAATGAGGCCTTCTTACAATAATTGAATAAGTGATATAACGATATTTCTATATCTCTCTAAATCAGGAAAATTACATGAAAATTAATGGTCTTATATAGCCTTTTTTCATTAAGTGATCCCAATCTAGGTTTTTTTAGCTAACCAATAGCCACATAAATGATGTTATTTCCAACCAAAGTTGAGGATTCCAAACCCTATTCCACGCCACTTTCTTATTTGTGTTACTCATACTAGTTGCTATTTATAGGCTTATTTTACTTTGAAATTTCCATCTTCTTATTCACCCCATCTCAAGGGGTATTTTTCAATTTTGTAGTTTATTCATCTCGACTCAAGTTAGGGTTTCATCTCCTTGTAATTCTTGATATCCCATTTTATCAGCCATATCTTGTAGGTTTTAACCTCATACAGAAATTACCTGCATACGAATTCTCAAACATAGAAAATAAACAGCAAGAGCATAACACATAAAACACATATACACAGAAATTTTCCCCTGGATCCCAAAACCAGGACTACCAGCTTGATTTTTAATTATGTTCCTTTCAATGTTACAATACACATTTATACATGCCGAAGCATCCAATACCATGGACCAAAAAACCATCGCGTCCAAAACCATGGGCCGAAAACCATCGCGTCCAAAAACATGTGCAAAAATCATGCACAAAACCATAGGTGGGTCCGCCCATAGGGTCCAAAACTAAAATTTTCCTTGGCGTTTCCTTGGACCCCATAGAGTGGGGTTACCTGCACCCTTTAAACCCCCTGTGACACCACCGCTACGCAATCGACGCAACAAAGGGGGGGATCTGCCCACCCTCTAACCCCCGGTTAACTACGTGGGCTAGTTGTGGAAAGAATATAACACAACCCAACATTCTCCCACTTGTTTTTTTCTTTCCATAGGGGACCACAAGAGAGCTTAGTCATTTATCCAACCCTGCATGCCATTGTTTTCTACACAAGAGAACTTCTAAGAGCTCACGATTTTTGTCAATGCTTACGGTATTTTCAAAGTGTCACCTACAGCAAACTTTTTGTTTCTATCATTCTCTCTCAAAGTGATACTAAACATCAATGTGCTTTGTCTTTGAATGATATGCAAGGTTCTTTGCCAAGAAAATTGCACTTTGGTTGTCACAGTATATCCTTATAATTTCATGTACTAACCCCATACTTGAACACAATCTTTGCAACCAAACTGCTTCCTTGCTTGCATGAATGGCTGCCATGTATTATGCCTCTATAGTTGATAGTGCCACTATAGATTATTTCTTACTCATCCAACTGGCTGCACCTCCAAATAGGTTAAACACATACCCACTTTTAGATATTCTCTAATCCAGATCTCTACCCTAGTCTGCATCAACAAAGCCATGAATTTCTAACACTCTGTCCAATCCTAGTCTTCCTTGGTAACACAAACCATAATCACTAGTGCCACGCAAATACCTCAAAACCCGCTTCACTGTTGTCCAGTGCTCCTTCCTTGGTTTTTAAATAAACCTGCTCAATACTCCCACTGCATGTGTAATGTCTGGTCTAGTACAAACCATTGCATACATCAAGCTATCGACTGCACTTGCATATGGAACATGGGACATGTCCTCTTCCTCTTCTTGTGTCTTGGGATATTATTCAGCAGATAACCTCACACCTATAGGAATAGGAACCTTCACCGGTTTACTATCCTGCATATTAAATCTTTGCAATATTGTCTCGACATACTTCCTCTGATTTAACCAGAACTTCCTCTTTGTCCAATCTCTTTTAATTTCCATGCCCAAAATATAGTTTGCAGCACCAAGATCTTTCATGTCGAATTTGGAGGACAAATGGGTCTTCAAATCCTCGATAATTTCTTTGTCATTTCCAACCAGCAACATATCATCCACATACAAGACTAGATAAATTACACAGTCACCAATTAATTTAAAATACACACAATGAGTTTCTTTGCTTCTGTTGAAGCCAAGTCCCTATATAAATGTATCAAATTTCTGAAACCACATCCT